>LT934120.1:4997045-5032025 GCA_900231445.1 Triticum turgidum subsp. durum | reverse complement strand
CTACCCACATTCCCAAATGGGAACGGAAGCGAGCACTACGGGACGTCAAGGCGATGGAGCCAGTCGCCACAAAATTCAACCCATGGTCAGCCTGTCCGGTCACCTTTGATCGTAGGGATCACCCTACCAGCATCCATCATGGCGGTTCAGCCGCATTGGTCCTAGACCCGATCATCGACGGATTCCACCTCACGCGAGTCCTTATGGACGGCAGCAGCAGCCTGAACCTGCTCTATCAGGACACAATGTGAAAAATGGGCATCGACCCTTCACGGATCAAGCCCACCAAAACCACCTTCAAAGGTGTAATTCCAGGAGTAGAGGCCCGTTGCACGGGCTCCATAACACTGGAAGTGGTCTTCGGATCTCCGGATAACTTCCGAAGCGAGGAGTTAATCTTCGATATCGTCCCTTTCCGTAGTGGTTATCATGCACTGCTTGGACGAACCGCATTTGCTCGGTTCAATGCGGTACCACACTATGCATACCTCAAGCTCAAGATGCCTGGACCTCGTGGGGTCATAACAGTCAACGGAAACATGGACCGCTCTCTCTGTACAGAAGAGCATACTGCAGCCCTCGCGGCAGAAGTACAAAGTAGCCTTCTCCGGCAAACCACCAATCCAGCGACAACAACGCCGAACACCGTCAAGTGAGTCCGGAGTACCCCGCAATAGGATCGCCTTGCACACCAAGAGCGCGACTAGCAGTCCGGCCTCCGCTCCAGCCCCATCAAGGCAGCATTCGTGCCGCGCGTACACAATTACGCACTCAAAATACCATGGGCATAGGTGGAGGCGCAATAGTGACTCAGTCAACAGTGCGGTACAGCCGCAACGTACTTTAATAACCCCCTTTATCTTTCAGGACCCTGCTTTCGGGCAGCCTCTTCAGAAGAGCCGGATTGTCGGACTTTCACAGGAGAGAAAACCAAGGAGGCAAAAGGCTCTGCGCACAAAGGGAATACCCAGGTGGAATCTATTCACGATCGTTATACCTATTTCATATACCTACATGCGGCCCGCCCTTGGATAGGACATGTCAAATAGTCCTATTTGTTTCTGCTTAAACGCATTCATCGTAAACATACAGTTAGACGTATTATTTATCAATGGGAGATAATATATAGCGTCAGCTTATTATTCCTATCTGCACATTTTTCCTATAAATGTTTATTTAATATTGCATCCGTACACCTTGGTACGTTCAGTTTGCCAGGGGCTTCTTATGGCGCCCCATAAGACGACAAGATAAGTTCGAACACTCTCAATAGTGCGGCACCCCTAACTTATAGCATTATATGCATCAGCTCCGAATCATGTCTTGGGTCAATAGTTGGGTTTGCCCGGCTCCCTTGTTTTGGTACCTTATGTTCCATTATATCGGCTAAGGTAGCGCAGGGAGAACTACTGCATTGTGTTCCAGTTCTTCCGGACGAGTACATAAGTAGAGAAAGCCGAAAACTGACTGACATGATGCGGCGAGAGCTGGTCGCTGTTCGAGAGGTCTTAAAATCCTTAAAGATTTTTTCCGCTTTAGGCGAGGAATTGGCCTCGTCCGATTTAGGCGTATATAGCGCCCCAATTTGGCTTTCCAAATCCTATGGGCTTCGCCGAAATTTAAAATTGTAGACTTATATGGCTAAGTGAAAGTTATAAAGCCTCATAGTCTGATTGCCTTGTTCGTTGCGCCAAACACCTCCTTCAGGGACCAAATATTTGGATAAAGAGTGTCTGGGTTTTTCAACGAACACCCCGGTACTAGTTATGTGGGGGCGGAAGCCGACGACTGGCCTACTTTCAGAATTTTATAAACAGCCGCACAGAAGGTAATATTTTAAATAAAAAAAGCACTATATAGCGCAAATAACTTCGTCTTTATATTACAAAAACGACAGAAGTACATTCACTCAAAGATCGTGTCCTTGGTACATTCATCGGCCACAAGACGAGAGCCTTTCATAATTCCATCATAATATTTTTCGGGACAGCGATGCGCCTTGCCCTCCGGCGGTCCATCCTTCACCAGCCTCTCCGCATCCAGCTTGCCCCAATGCACCTTCCCACGGGCAAAGGCTCGGCGGGCACCCTCAATGCAAACAGATCGCTTGATCACTTCAAGCCGCGGACAGGCGTTTACCATCCGCTTTATCAGGCTGAAGTAACTGGCGGGCAGGGGCTCACCAGGCCACATCTGGACTATGAAATCTTTCATAGCCACTTCGGCCGCCCTGTGGAGTTCAACCAATTGCTTCAATTGGTCACTTAGAGGCATCGGGTGTTCGGCTCTAGCACACTGGGACCAGAACAGCTTCTCCGTTGAGCTCCCCTCCTCAGCACGGTAGAACTCTGCGGCATCTGATATGCTGCATGGTAGATCTGCGAATGCCCCTGGTGAGCACTGAATTCGGGTAAGTAAAAGAAACATCTCCTCCACATGCTTGTTTTGCATAAAGAATGTCTTACCCGCCGCTATCTTCTTGGCCGCCTGGATTTCCTGCTGGGCCTTTTCGGCTTCGGCCTTGGCGTCTTTCATGCTTAAAAGGGCCTTTGCAAGTCCAGACTCCTTTGTCTCGAAGTCACGCTCCAAGGACTCGAACTTCTTGCCGAGCTCCTCGAGCTATTGCTGTACCTCGCCCACCCTAGCATTTTGCTTTTCATGCTCAACGCGCTCCATGGCCGCCCTGTTTCGGCCTCGGATAGCACTTTCTTTAGGGATGCCACTTCGGTCATGGCCCCTATTACAAAATCATGACGCTTTGTCGTTAGCATCACCAATTTTGTTTATTCTTTACGATATGTGAACTGGGTATCACTCACCTTTGTTCTCCTCGAGCTGCCTCTTCGTGAGGCTGAGCTCTCCTTGGGCCTGCTCCAGGTCCCGTTTGAGTCCCGTGACCTCTGCTATGCGGGCAGCAGCGGCATACAGCACTGCCTGCTTATTCACATAGACACCTACTATTAGACTCCTGCGGTTTTTAATTGACCCTCCATTTGGCTTTTCTTTCCGAACACCAAACAGAGTATCAGGGGCTACTGTCTATCGGGTGATAATTTCCTAAACTTCTAATTACTTACCTCATAGCCTGTTAGGAGGCTAGTACAGGCTTCGGTCAATCCGCTTTTGGCGGACCGAACCCTCTGAATGACCGCACTCATAAGAGTACGGTGCTCTTCATTCCTGGAAGCGCCGCGGAGCGCTTCCAGCAGACTATCCGACGCCTCTAGCATAACGGAAGTTATCGGCATGGGCGGCTCGCCCTCCTTGGCGAGGGGCTGCCTGCCCGAATCCGGAACCTTTGGGGGTTCCGGTATAGTGTCCGGCTGGGAGCCCGGCTTGCTGTGGCTCCCATCGGCACAATCCGCGGGGATCTTACGCCCCGTGTGCCCGACGTCTGGAATTTCGCCTTGGGGCGTCTCCAGAGTCGCCTCCCCCTGCTTTGGGAGCCTTTGGGACAACACCTCTATGTCATCCACGGGTCGATGGGAAGTGGCCGTTGGGAGCGAGTTCATCACCGAATCGCCCCAAGGACCTATCCGAAGAGGACACCTCGGGATGGACCCTGGCCGGACTGCATATATGTGTTCGGCGTTATAACATACTATGAAGCGAAGTCACACTACAGTTCAACAAAGTGCGGATACTTACGATCTTACTAGGAGCTTCCCCCTGGGCAGCGACTCCTCCTCGCTGTAGGCGGCCGTGGTGGAGTAGTCCGGAAGGGACGCCTTTCCCTTCTTGGGCGTCCTAGCCTCCCCCTCTAGGGCGGCTTTCCTTTTCTTCTCCTCCCCAGTGCGGGGAGGCAGAGTTTTCTCGTGTTTCCCCCCACCTCCGCGGGACGAATCTGCCTTGTCATCTTTGGACGATGAGCTTATGACGGCCTTGCACTGGGACCCTTCCTGGTCCCCTGGGTTGCCCTCTTGGGCCCTTCGGCCTCCTCAGGTGGGGAGGCCCCTTCCTTTTCCTCCTCCCCTTTGGGGGAGGAGTGTGCCTCTTCGTCTTCGGACGAGGCATCCGGTACGACCTTCCACCGGAGACCCTTCCTGGTCCCCGGGGCCTTCTTTTCGGCCTTATTTTCCGGCGCCTTGTAGGGCGCCGGGACTAGCATCTCCGTCAGGAGAGCGTCTGCTAGACCTTCTGGCAGTGGATCCGGACAGTCAATCCACTCCGCCATCACCACATACTCCTGATTAAATACACATGATGACTTAAGATCCTCCCATGAGTATGTTGGGAAAACTACATCTGGTGATGGTCAGAAAACTCACCGGAAGGGGGAGCCGCGTGGTGTGAAGTCCGCGGTCCTCGGATGTGGGAGGAGGTATTTCGGAGGCCTTGAACAACACCTTCCATGCGTCCTTGTGTGTCGTGCCGTAGAGCTCTTGAAGTGTCTGGTGTTCGGCCGGGACGAACTCCCACAGATTAAATGCCCATCTTTGGCACAGAAGAATGCGGCGGACGAGCATGACCTAGACCATGTTGACAAGCTTGATTTTCTTGTCCATCATACTCCTGATGCAGTTCTGAAGTCCCGTCAACTCCTCAGGTTCGCCCCAGGCCAGGCCCTTCTTTTCCCAGGAGGTGAGCCGCATGGGAATTCCGGATCGGAATTTGGGGGCCGCCGCCCAGTTGGCATCGCGTGGCTCGGTGATGTAGAACAACCCCAGTTGCCACCCCTTTATGGTCTCCGCGAAGGAGCCGTCGAGCCAGATAAGGTTGGGCATCCTGCCCACCATGGCGCCTCCGCACTCCACTTGCTGGCCGCTCACGATCTTCGGCTTCACACAGAAGATTTGTAGCCACAAGCCGAAGTGAGGTTTGATGCGGAGGAAGGCCTTGCACACGATGATAAACGCCAAGATGTTGAGGATGAAATTTTGGGCTAGATCATGGAAATCTAGCCCGTAGTAAAACATGAGCCCGCGGACGAAGGGATGAAGTGGAAATCCCAGTCCACGGACGAAGTGGGCGAGAAACACGACCCTCTCGTGGGGTCCCAGAGTTGGAATGATCTGCCCTGCATCCGGTAGCTGGTGCGCGATATCTGTGGCCAAGTATCCGGCCGCCCGGAGCTTCGTAATATGCTCCTCCTTCACAGTGGAGGCCACCCACTTGCGTCCTGCTCCGGACATGTTCGGCTGTGCGGAGAAGGCATGAACTGGGGCGCTGGAGCTCGAGGGTGTGAGGACGGATAAGCAGAGGAGGAAGAAGGCATGGGTGAAAATGAGGAATCCTTATCCCTTTATAGAGGCGGCAAAAACGGTGCATCTCCCCACTTGCCCGTTGAAAATCGCTTATTTCCCAAGCGCCGCGATTGATGGCGCGGTTGGGTTACCCAAACCCGTATTGATGAGAATCACGTGATAAGAGGACATGATCTCTGCTTCGACAAGATGTGCCAATAAAACCGCCTCGATATATGCGGTTGCTGGCAGTGGGAGGACGATTCAATAGTGACTCGACCATTTTGTCGTGTCACTTCATCTAAAATTGCCAGCAGATCAGATTTACAAAGTGCTATGCTCTCTACGGTGGCGTGCGGGAATTATCTCGCAAAGCCGGATACTGTTCATTCCAACAGGTACTTTGGAGTATTCGGAGATGGAACCCGCCTTGCAATGACGAAGACAAACTGCACGCCGGACTCATCATCATTGATGCCTGGTTCAGGGGCTACTGAGGGAGTCCTGGATTAGGGGGTATCCAAACAGCCGGACTATATGCTTTGGCCGGACTGTTGGACCGTGAAGATACAAGACTCAAGACTTCGCCCCTTGTCCAGATGGGATTCTCCTTTGCGTGGAAGACAAGCTTGGCGATCCGGATGATAGATTTCCTTCTTTGTAACCGACTCTGTGTAAACCCTAGCCCCTTCCGGTGTCTATATAAACCGGAGGGTTTAGTCCTTAGAGACACAATCATAATCATCATAGGCTATCTTCTAGGGTTTAGCCTCTACGATCTCGTGGTAGATCAACTCTTGTAATACTCATATCATCAAGATCAATCAAGCAGGAAGTAGGGTTTTTACCTCCATCGAGAGGGCCCGAACCTGGGTAAAACATCGTGTCCCTTGCCTCCTGTTACCATTAACCTTAGACGCACAGATTAGGACCCCCTACCCGAGATCCGCCGGTTTTGACACTGACACCCGCTGCTGCCGAAGGAGGCAAGTGAGAAAAGCTCGCCCGACGAATAGCAGACGAAGGGCTCTCCCCCCTCCCTCTCGTGTGGGGGCCACTGTACAAGGCACGGTGACGCCCATGGGCGCCCGGCACGACGGCGGAGATGGAGCGCTGGGGCGGTGGACCCATGGGATCCGGCGGCGGCTGTGCCACCACGGCTGCGAGGACAACACGGGGGCCAACCATGGTGGCTGGTTGCGGCGGATCTAGGCTTCGTGACCCAGATCTGTTCCCACTACAAGAAATATGTCAACTAGTGACCTTCTGTCAGTGACCCTGGAAGAACTGGTCATAGATCTATGACCATTTCAGACCAATTGGTCAAAAGCTGTTCGGGGGGCTCCAAACCCTAAACCATTGCGACCTTTTTGGTCAGAAAGGTCGTAATTTCCTTACACAAAATGGTCATAAAGCAAACAGTACTAGTCCGCTGCCTTATTTCTAGTTGTTAACGACCAATATAGATGGTCATAGCCTTGTAAATTGTGGTGGGTTGCGATGACTAGGCGCCATCTCATCAGTTTTGCCTATGTGTCATGTCCATGTGTCAATTTTTGCCCTAGGTTGTGAAGCAACCTATATTTCTGTTATTCCAAAAATTCCCAAAAATTCTCATAAATTGTTTGGATCATATCTTCATCAAATATGTCAAATACCTTCCTTGCCTAGTTCAAAAATAGTTCAACGATATTCATTTTCCTATTCCGTTCAGAGCAGCACTTTGTGAAGGAAGTACCACTTTGGCATGTTCAAATAGTATCCATTTTCTACAGTGCTTTCCTATGCCCAAATAACCATCCTCCACCAAATGACAGCTCAATCCATTCATTATTTTGAGCCCAGCTTCAACATTCGTATTTATGTCTAGTGTGGTACTTTGCAAAGCAAGTACCACCTAGGCTCCTCCTTTTGAGCTGAAAATTTGTGAAGACGGTCTTCTTAGTAACTAATCATCCTCAGCCAAAACTCACGCCCATTAGCCATGTACATTTACCGTACCGCTAATCAAACACTTGGCTGGTAATTCATGTTTGAGCATCGATCGGTCTCCTCGTGAGAATCTTATGTTGTAGTTTTCTTCCTAGCACCTACATGGGGAGTGCCCAACCCACTAGGCATGCCTAGGCCACCCAGAACACATGGCAATGCCACAGTCACGCGGTGACCACGCGGCGGGCATGCGAGTTTACGCGCTCTAGAGTTGGGGCCCTCGGCCACCGCCCAAACCTATGAGGCAGTTGCAGTTCAAATTTGACCCGCTTCCACCTGAATCGGCGGAAATTTGTCTTTTTCACCAGAGGTGGATCAAAACTTTTTACACCCAACCATTTTTTCAATTGTGCATTAAATATGTCCTGGTATTTTAGAAAATTGATTTGCTACAATTTTGCAACAAATATATGGTAGGTCCTTCACAAAAAAAAACTCCTTTTGGCACTCGTAAAATGGAAAATGGTTTTTTCGTCCAAAGAAAATGAAAACTTCCTTAGGCAACTTTTTTTCCATTCCAATATGCACCCTTTTGCACAATATGAGATCATTTGAACAAACTATGCCATGAATGTGGCCATAAGTTTGAGCATTTGGGTTGAAAGCCATTGATCTCCACAGGTGATAGCTCGTTTCTGAGAATACTTTTTTAAAATAATTGTCGTATTACAAGTTTATAATTTTTGCTGGTAACTTGGCCACATATAATGACACAATGCGAAGGTTTTCCAATTTTTTGATTTTTTTTTGAATTTTTTATGCCCGTTTCAAAATGCGGTCAAAACGGCGGGAATGACCGTTCGTAGCTAGTGGTTGAATCTTGGAATATTTTTGGTGTTTATCTGATTAAATAGATACTTATGTACCTAGAAATGATTTTTGGAAAAAATAAAGAGCAAACTACGAGGTAGCTACAATTCAAATTTGACCCGCTTCCTGCTGAATCGGCGGAAATTTGTCTTTTTCACAAGAGGTGGATCAAAACTTTTTACACCCAACCATTTGGTCAATTGTGCATTAAATATGTCCTAGTATTTTAGAAAATTGATTTGGTACAATTTTGCACTGAATATATGGTAGGTCCTTTACAAAAAAACCTCTTTTTGGACACTTGAAAAATGGAAAATGAATTTTCCGTTCAAAGAAAATGAAAACTCCCTTAGGCAACATTGTTTGGAATTCCAATATGCACCCTTGTGCACAATATGAGATCATTTGAACAAACTATGCCATGAATGTGGCCATAAGATCGAGCATTTGGGTTGAAAGCCATTGATATCCACACGTGATAGCTCATTTCTGAGAATACTTTTTTAAAATAATTACTGTATTACAAGTTTATAATTTTTGCTGGTAACTTGGCCACATATAATGACACAATGCAAAGGTTTTCCAATTTTTTGTTTTTTTTTTTGAATTTTTTATGCCCGTTTCAAAATGCGGTCAAAACGGCGGGAATGACCGTTCATAGCTAGTGGTTGAATCTTGGAATTTTTTTGGTATTTCTCTGATTAAATAGATACTTATGTACCTAGATATGATTTTTGGAAAAAATAAAGAGCAAACTACGAGGTAGTTACAGTTCAAATTTGACCCGCTTCCACCTCAATCGGAGGAAATTTGTCTTTTTCACAAGAGGTGGATCAAAAATTTTTACACCCAACCATTTGGTCAATTGTGCATTAAATATGTCCTGGTATTTTAGAAAATTGAATTGGTACAATTTTGCAACGAATATATGGTAGGTCCTTCACAAACAAACTCCTTTTGGGCACTTGAAAAATGGAAAATGGTTTTTTCGTCCAAAGAAAATGAAAACTTCCTTAGGAAACATTGTTTGCCATTCCAATATGCACCCTTGTGCACAATATGAGATCATTTGAACAAACTATGCCATGAATGTGGCCATAAGTTTGAGCATTTGGGTTGAAAGCCATTGATCTCCACAGGTGATAGCTCGTTTTTGAGAACACTTTTTTAAAATAATTGCCGTATTACAAGTTTATAATTTTTGCTGGTAACTTGGCCACATATAATGACACAATGCGAAGCTTTTCCAATTTTTATTTTTTTGAATTTTTTATGCCCGTTTCAAAATGCGGTCAAAACGGCAGGAATGACCGTTCGTAGATAGTGGTTGAATCTTGCAATTTTTTTGGTGTTTCTCTAATTAAATAGATACTTATGTACCTAGAAATGATTTTTGGAAAAAATAAAGAGAAAATTACGAGGTAGCTATAGTTCAAATTTGACCCGCTTCCACCTGAATCGGCGGAAATTTGTCTTTTTCACAAGAGATGGATAAAAACTTTTTACACCCAACCATTTGGTCAATTGTGCATTAAATATGTCCTAGTATTTTAGAAAATTGATTTGGTACAATTTTGCAACGAATATATGGTAGGTCCTTCACAAAAAAACCTCTTTTCGGGCACTCGAAAAATGGAAAATGAATTTTCCGTGCAAAGAAAATGAAAACTCCCTTAGGCAACATTGTTTGGAATTCCAGTATGCACCCATGTGCACAATATGAGATCATTTGAACAAACTATGCCATGAATGTGGCCATAAGATTGAGCATTTGGGTTGAAAGCCATTGATCTCCACACGTGATAGCTCGTTTCTGAGAATACTTTTTTTAAAATAATTGCTGTATTACAAGTTTATAATTTTGGCTAGTAACTTGGCCACATATAATGACACAATGCGAAGGTTTTCCAATTTTTTGATTTTTTTTGAATTTTTTATGCCCGTTTCAAAATGCGGTCAAAACGGCGGGAATGACCGTTCGTAGCTAGTGGTTGAATCTTGGAACTTTTTTGGTGTTTCTCTGATTAAATAGATACTTATGTACCTAGAAATGATTTTTGGAAAAAATAAAGAGCAAACTACGAGGTAGCTACAGTTCAAATTTGACCCGCTTCCAACTGAATCGGCGGAAATTTGTATTTTTCACAAGAGGTGGATCAAAACTTTTTACACCCAACCATTTGGTAAATTGTGCATTAAATATGTCCTGGTATTTTAGAAAATTGATTTGGTACAATTTTCCAACGAACATATGGTAGGTCCTTCACAAATATACCTCCTTTTGGGCACTCGAAAAATGGAAAATGGTTGTTTCGTCCAAAGAAAATGAAAACTTCCTTAGGCAATATTGTTTTCCATTCCAATATGCACCCTTGTGCACAATATGACATCATTTGAACAAACTATGCCATGAATGTGGCCATAAGATTGATCATTTGGCTTGAAAGCCATTGATCTCCACACGTGATAGCTTGTTTCTGAGAACATTTTTTAAAATAATTGCCGTATTACAAGTTTATTATTTTTCTGGGAACTTGGCCACATATAATGACACAATGTGAAGGTTTCCCAATTTTTTGATTTTTTTTGATTTTTTTATGCCTGTTTCAAGATGCGGTCAAAACGGCGGGAATGCCCGTTCCTAGCTAGTGGTTGAATCTTGGATTTTTTTTGGTGTTGCTATGATTAATTAGATACTTTTGTACCTAAAATGATTTTTGGAAAAAAATAGCAAACTATGAGGCAGCCGCGGTTCATATTTGACCCGCTTCCATCTGAAACGGTGGAAATTTGTCTTTTTCACCAGAGGTGGATCAAAACTTTTTACACCCAAACATTTGGTCAATTGTGCATTGAATATGGCCTAGTATTTTAGAAAACTGATTTGGTCCAATTTTGCAACAAATATATGGTAGGTCCTTTACAAAAAAAACTCATTTTGGGCACTCGAAAAATGAAAAATAATTTTTCGTCCAAAGAAAATGAAAACTTCCTTAGGCAACATTGTTTGCCATTCCAAGATGCACCCTTGTACACGATATGAGATCATTTGAACAAACTATGCAATAATGCTACCATAACATTGATCATTTGGCTCGAAAGCCATGAATCTTCAGACATGATAGCTTGTTCCTGAGAACACTTTTTAAAAAGAATTGTCGTATTACAAGTTTATTATTTTTCCTGGTAACTTGGTCACATTTAATGACATAATGCGAAGGTTTTCCATTTTTTAGATTTTTTCTGAATTATTTATGCCCGTTTCAAAACACGGTCAAAACAGCGGGAATGGCCGTTCCTAGCTAGCGGTTGAATCTTGGATTTTTTGGTGTTTCTCTTATTAAATAGATACTTATGTACCTACAAATAATTTTTGGAAAAAATAAAGAGCATTCTAGCAAGTACCTGTAGTTTAAATTTGACCCGTTTTGAGCTAAATGAGAGGAAATTTGTCTTTTTGACGAAAGGTGGATGAAAAGATTTTGACACCCAATTGTTTGCCAATTGGACATAAAATATGGTCTAATGATTTCTAAAAATGGTGTGGTGCCATTTGCAACAAATATTTGGTAAATCCTTATAAAACAATCTTTGACACTCGGAAAATAGGAAATTCTTGTAAAAAATCCTCTTTAATCAATTACGACCAATTTAGATGGTCACAAGGTCTTAAAATTGTTTGCTGCATTCTGATTGGTTCATGGGCATGTCACGCGGATCGTGCATCAACCACCGTCCGATCGTCCCGGATCCAATGACAGCCTTCGCCCCTCACTTTCTCACACACTTAACCCTAACACAACCCTTCCATCTCCCTCCCTCAGATCTCCTACGCACCCGCAGCCGCCGCGCCAAACCCAAATCTCTGGATCTCGATCCACCGCCGCCGCCGCCCCCAACCCAAACCCCACCGCCACCGCCAACGACCTCCCCTTCCAACCTCCAACTAACCTCTGGATCGTAGCTTCTGCTTTTCGCTCGCGACGATGGTGGTGGATCTGACCTCGAGGCAACCGGCCAAGGCCTATGGCGGCGAGGGCGGCGCCTACTACGAGTGGAGCCCTGCGGAGCTGCCCATGCTCGGTGTCGCCTTCATCGCCGCCGCCAAGATCTCCCTCATGGCAGACGCTGCTGGGCATCACGCTGGACTGCGCCCGCGCGCTGGAGTGCCTCCACGAGCACACCTCCCCCGCCGTCATCCACCGCGACTTCAACTGCAGCATCGTCCTCATCGTCCACATCGACTTTCCTAGAAGATCCATCCCAGGTGTGTCTGTTCTCCTTCTTCCTCGCCCCGTTGCCGCCAGCCGTGCGCTCTCGGTCCACGCAGGGCTCACGTTATTGACTGCTCGCTATTGTGGTTCTACGTCGCCTTGCGTTTGCGGTTGTGGATCCTTGGATCGACCGGAGCGGCGGGTGTGCCTGCTCGCTTCGTCTCCTCTATTGGGCGGTGGACCCATTCCGGCGGCCATTGTGGCCAAGGTGGCCACGCACGCCTCTTTTGGGTGATTTCGCTAGCGGAATGGTTGAATGAATCTAGCCGGGGAACTGAAATGTGTGGGGGTTTGAGGTATATGCTATTGTTAGGCATTTGTTTCACATGGATGCTAGCGCCATGAAGCCTGCACCATACGGAATCTATTGTTCATTTATGTGGCCTTGATTTGCACAGTATTATTCGTTTTCTCCTGCACCTGCACCTAGTTGTTTGACTTGTCCAGCTGCTCGTATGCATCTATGTCAGCCCTTCACCAACACCTTACACCTGAACTAAGTATATTATAATCTAAAGCCTCTCTATTTAAATACTTACCACGCCTTCCATGAATCATGATATGCTGCCCCTTATTTGCAATCTTAAAAATAATACTGGTGCACCTGGCCATTTTATTCATGCTTATAAGTTGTTTCATAGCAAGCACTTTCTGCAAATTTTTTGTAAAGCTACATTTACTAAATTCAGATTGCTAGGATCTTGTTTTGCTGATATTTTGCTTTCCATGTGAATGGGTTTCCAGAGTGTGCTGATTGAACCAACCAGTGGCAACACTATTAGAATATATGTATAGGATAGAGATATACTTCTCATTCAAATTGTACTCTATCTCTATCTCTTCTTCTCTCTCTCTCTCTCTCGGTTTCTCCTCTCTGTACCGAACTTCTCCTCTTGAGATTGATCTTCTTTGATCTCTTCTTGTACTCCAAGGCATTGTCAATATATATACAATGCGGCCCGAGACCAAAGGGTTCAATGCTTCCAACCAAACTTACATGGTATCAGAGCATCTTCCTCTTAGATCGAAGATCGCATCTAGCTACCTTCCTCGCGGCCGAGATCATGTCTTCCTCCGCAGCCCTGACTTCCACCACAAACGCACTTTCCACCTCCATGTCGTCCACCTTCGCACCATCATCCAGCAGCAGCTCTGTTCCTCTCGGACCGCCACCACAAGAGAAGCTATCAAGGGGAAACTTCCTTCTATGGAAGGCCGTCGTGCTCCCGCAGACCAGACGGGCACAGATGGAGCACCACCTTGACGGGAAGAGCCCGGAACCACCGGCCACCCTCACCATCACCAAAGATGGTAAAGAAGAGTAGATCGCCAACTTTGCCAGAACCCTCTGGTACGCACAGCCGCAGCAACTCCAGGGGTACTTGATGGGGTCTCTGTCACGAGAGATCCTCGCCCAAGTCGCCACGCTCCGGACGCTGGCTGAAGTATGGAGCGCCATCAACGCCATGTTCGCCGCCCAGAGCCAGAGTCAAGCCATCAACACCCGCGCTCACAAACCTGAAGAAAGGTAACATGTCCATGGCTGAATATCTTGGCAAAATCAAAACTCTTACAGATGAGATCGCGTGCTGCATCGGAGTTCCTCTTCCCGACCCCGAGATCGTCTCCAAGATCATGGCTGGCCTTGATCTGGATTACAATCCAGTCGTGTCCGCTCTGTCTGCTAGGGTTGAGCCAGTTTCGGTTCACGAGCTATACAGCCAGCTCCTGAGCTTCGATGCTCGTCTCGCTCTCCTCCACGGCACCAACATCAGGCAATCTTCTGTCAACTTGGCGGCTCGCGGGCGCGGGCGTGTACACGGTCACCAGGGCCAGAGCCGCAACTCCAGTGGCGGCGGTCGTGGTCGTGGAAACTACCAGGGCGAGGGCGCTCGCTCTGGTGGTGGCAGCAACTCAGGATACGGCGGCTTCAACCACAACGCGGGAGGAGGCGGCGGCATCAACAACAACAACAGCCGTCGCACGCCTTCAAATCGTCACCCTCGCTGTCAACTTTGCAAGAAGCCGGGCCATGAGGTCCTGGACTGCTGGCACAGATACGATGAAGACTTCGTCCCCGACTCTCGTCACGTTGCTGCAGCCATCCGTGAAGAAGGAGGAGGAGGAGACGGAGTTTGGTATGTGGACTCGGGTGCAACAGACCATGTCAGCAGTGAGTTAGAGCAACTTGCGCTCAGAGAGAGGTACCACGGCGGTGACCAAATTCACACCGCGGCCAGTGGTGGAGGTATGGATATTTGTCACATTGGACAAGCTTACATTAATTCCCCTAATCTCAAACGTGATCTAGTTCTTAAGGATGTTATTCATGTCCCACAAGCTGACAAAAACCTTGCCTCTATGTCTTGTCTAGCAAATGATAATAATGTCTTCTTTGAAACTCACCCTCGTTACTTTTTTATAAAGGACCGGGCAACAAGGGAACTTCTTCATCACGGTAGATGCATTGGAGGGCTCTACCCCATCACATCCGGAGCACTTAGTCGCAAGAGTCGTCAAGTTTACTCTGCCATCAAACCCTCTTTGGAAAGGTGGCATCAAAGATTAGGACATCCATCATCGATCATAGTTAAACAAGTAGTCAATAAAGACAAACTTTCTTTGTCACATAGTCAAAATAGTGAGTCAGTTTGTGAAGCTTGTCAGTGTGCCAAGAGCCACCAACTTCCTTATCCCAAGTCTAATAGTGTGTCTCATGCTCCTTTGGATCTTATTTTCAGTGATGTGTGGGGTCATGCAACAGATTCTTTTGGAAGAAATAAATATTATGTTAGTTTTATCGATGATTATAGCAAGTTTACTTGGATTTATCTACTCAAGTATAAATCTGAAGTTTTCTCTATCTTCCAAGAGTTTCAGAAACTTGTTGAAAGGCATTTTAACAAGAAAATTCTCACAGTTCAAGGTGACTGGGGAGGGGAGTACGAAAAACTTAACTCCTTTTCCCGTAGCATAGGCATTCAACATCATGTTTCCTGCCCACATGCTCATCAACAGAACGGTTCTGCCGAGCGCAAACACTGTCACATTGTTGAAGTTGGTCTCTCACTTCTTGCTCATGCATCTATGCCACTAAAATATTTGGATGAGGTGTTTCTTACAGCCACATATCTCATCAATCGTCTTCCAAGAAAAGTTATTGGCAACTCTACTCCTTTGGAACGTCTCTATCATCAAAAACCTGACTACAATTCGCTCAAAATATTTGGGTGTGCTTGCAATCCAAATTTACGTCCATATAATCATCATAAGCTTGAATTCCGCTCCACTCAATGTGTGTTTCTAGGATATAGTAACATTCACAAAGGATACAAGTGTCTAGAAATTTCAACTGGACGTATATATATTTCTCGAGATGTAGTTTTTGATGAAACTCTCTTTCCATTTGCCAAACTTCATCCCAATGCAGGCGCACTTCTCCGTGCTGAAATAGCACTTCTTCCGGACCTTGACACAATCTCTGATCACGGGGGTGAATTAACTAAAGCTGACCATGTGGAAAAATCCACCGAAAATTGTGTCTCTAATGATGTTTGTACAGGTGCAATTCGTGATTTCATGTGCACAGAAACAGCCAACACAGCCGCCGCCGCTAGCTCCGAGGAGGATCCCAGCAGATCCGGCGCGCGATCCCAGGACGATCCTAGTGTCAGCGCAGGCGCCCGATTCGAGGAGGATCTCCCCCCGCGTGAGGACGCGGCGCGTGGTTCGATGGTTAATAGCGACGGCGTGGAGCCCACCAGCCCAGGCGGGGGCGGGGGCGACTCCCTACTCGCCACGACTTCAAACCCCGCGCGGGTGGCCGACCAGCCGACAGCCGCTGGGCCCATCCCATGGGCTTCGACGCGCACGGGCTTAGCGGGCGATACAACGGAAGCCACGCGGCGCGCTTCGACTGGCGGCTCGATCCCGAGGCTGATCTCGTCTGCTAGAGATTCGGCGCGTGATCCCGTGTCGCCTGAGCAGGATCAGATGGCTGGATCTTCTGTGGCAGTTCCTGCACCAATAATTCCGCGGTGCCACACGAGGTCCCAATCAAGTATTACTAAGGAAAAGAATACAAAGATGGCACTATCAGGTATGACAAAAAAAGAGCTTTTCTCACTACTACTGGAGAACCAGTTAATCTTGTTGATGCCCTTGCTCACAAAAATTGGAAAGAGGCTATGGATAGTGAGTATGATGCACTTATGAAAAATAAAACATGGCAGCTAGTACCATCAAAAAGTGGAATGAATGTCATTGATTGTAAATGGGTATACAAGATAAAGAGAAAGTCAGATGGAAGTATAGACAGGTACAAGGCCAGATTAGTTGCTAAAGGTTTTAAGCAAAGGTTTGGGATTGATTATGAGGATACTTTTAGTCCAGTTGTCAAATAATCTACCATTCGACTTGTCTTGTCTATTGCTGTTTCCAGAGGTTGGAGCTTAAGATAGCTAGATGTTCAGAACGCGTTTCTCCATGGTGTTCTTGAGGAAGAGGTTTTCATGTGGCAGCCACCAGGTTATGAAAACAAAAGTACACCAAATTATGTTTGTAAATTCGATAAGGCTCTATATGGTTTAAAACAAGCACCAAGAGCTTGGTATTCACGGTTGAGCATGCAACTACAACAACTTGGATTTGTACCGTCCAAGGCAGACACGTCCTTGTTCTTTTACAATAAAGGAAATGTCACTATTTTTGTACTGGTCTATGTTGATGATATTATTGTTGCTAGTTCAAGTTCAAGTGCCACCACTTGTTTGCTTAAGGACCTTAAGTTGGAATTTGCCCTTAAGGATTTGGGAGACCTTCATTATTTTCTTGGCATTGAGGTCAAACAGATAAGAGATGGTATACTTTTGACACAAGAAAAATACACGGCTGATATTCTCAGAAGAGTAGGTTTAGAAAAAATGTAAACCTGTAAGTACACCCATCTCGACTTCTGAAAAACTTTCTGTTGAAAGTGGAGAGTCACTTGGATCAGAGGATGCAACAAATTACAGAAGTGTTGTAGGTTCTTTGCAATACCTGACACTCACACGTCCTGATATTTCTTATGCTGTCAACAAGGTATGTCAGTACTTGCATGCTCCTAGCACTACTCATTGGACTGCAGTTAAGAGAATTTTGAGGTACCTTAAGTTTTCAGAAGGTCTTGGACTTCAAATTACCAAGTCCTCTTCTATGCTTGTTACTGCCTACTCTGATGCAGACTGGGCAGGATGTATTGATGATAGAAGGTTAACTGGTGGATTTGCTGTATTTCTGGGATCCAATCTTGTATCATGGAGTGCAAGGAAGCAGGCTACCGTTTCTAGATCAAGCACAGAGGCTGAATATAAGGCTTTGGCAAATGCCACAGCTGAAGTAATGTGGATACAAACATTACTTTATGAGCTTGGAATTAAGGTTCCAAAAGCTGCCAGTTTATGGTGTGATAATATTGGTGCAACCTATCTGTCAGCTAATCCTGTTTTTCATGCACGCACAAAGCATATTGAAGTTGATTTCCATTTTGTCAGAGAGAGAGAGAGAGAGAGAGAGTAGCTAGAAAGCTTCTTGACATTCAGTTCATTCCTACTGGAGATCAACTTGCTGATGGTTTCACCAAGCCTCTTACTATGAGGAGGTTAGAGTAGTTCAAGTACAATCTTAACCTTGGCCGAAGTTCACGAGGTTTAGATTGAGGGGGAGTGTTAGAATATATGTATAGGATAGAGATATACTTCTCATTCAAATTGTACTCTATCTCTATCTCTTCTTCTCTCTCTCGGTTTCTCCTCTCTGTACCAAACTTCTCCTCTTGAGATCGATCTTCCTTGATCTCTTCTTGTACTCCAAGGCATTGCCAATATATATACAATGCGGCCCGAGACCAAAGGGTTCAATGCTTCCAACCAAACTTACAAACACAGGCATTGGGCTGGCCTTCATGGCTGCTGCCAAGGGTGTAGCATAATTTAGGCTTGTATTGTTTTCTGTACACAGATTATGTAAGAAGAGTCTTATATATTAACGGTTTCAGCCAAGGAAACAACCAAGTCACTAGCCTTGCTTATTAATTTATGGTTTCTAAAAAAGTTTGCTAGTCTCACTTGTTTAATGGTTGCTAAAAATCATCCGTCTTGTACTGTCTTTTAGCACGCATTGTTGATTGGTTGATTAACATTGATACTCCCAGTCCGGCTGAACCTGGCAGCTCGAGAGCTGGGAACTGAACCGGAACCTGAACTAGTACTTAGTAGTTAGTAGTTTTGTAATTAGAGCTAGAAATATTTGACCTCCCAGTGTAGCACAGTACATTGTCCGTCCGTCCAGCTGAGGTGTGTCATCATGGGGACTGGTAGCTCGAGAGAGGACGATGATAAGGTTCTTGTGATCCGCTGATTTGTTCATACAGTTTGAGCTAGTGACTTGGCCAGCAACCAACCAGCATGCTGGTTACTCATGTTTTCCTTATTTTTTTACAAGAGCTTGCTTTGAAGAATGTCTAGTATTCAGTTTGTACCTCATCTAGTATATGTGCTGCTCAACATTCAACCTGCTTTACTCCGCTTATGCGATTCTGCTAAGTTTGTAGACGAAGCAGCCGAAACTAGTGTTGCATCCTAGTACTAGCTTAAACCCTGAGATGCTTTGTTTGTTTTCTAGATAGATAGATTGCTTGTTCATCTGGGCTTCTGATGTGCTGTGCTTATGTGTTATGCTTGCAGCTGCCGACCTCTTCCTGTGGTCCAAGCCGGCGCCCGGAGCAGGCGAACGCGGCGATACTGCCAATGACGACTGGCTCATGGAACAACGGCGACACTGTCCAGCGCCAACGCCGTCACCATCGTCGATCGTGTGTTCCGGCCGGCTAGGAGGTAGCCGGCACCCTGGAGGCCCCAAAGCCACTTCGTGGAGTACGGGTTCGCGCTGGACGGAGACGGGAGCGTCATCGATGAGGTGTTGCGGCTTTACTGCTCTGCTTTCGGTTATTGTTCTTTGTGCAAACTAGTGGCTTGATTTCCCATTTTGTTTGACAAATCTGAAGGTGCTGGTGGTGCCTATGCTGTCTATGAGATCCTACACCCAAGAGGATGTGGTGGAGCTCCAGTGTAGAGGTACTCATTTGATTCATTTGAAAAGATGAGTAATTTTTTCATTAACAGAAACTTCTCATCTCTTTTCTTCTATTTTCCTCTCTTCTCTTCTCATTGCTGCTGTTAAGTTAGGACTTGCTACTGATGATTGCTATTGTTAGAAATCATGATTGCTTATTTTAGTGTAGGACTTGCTGCTATTGCTATCATATTCATACTGTATTTTCCAAAGTTCGATAGCATGTCGTCCTTAGGATAAGTTGTTGATAAAAATGGACTAAATTAAAGCACTCCCAGGACTTGATGCTGTTGTTATTGACCTGCTGCTGTTGTCAAACTGCTGTTGTCATTAACCTACTGTTACCGAGCTTTAACCTTTGTTTAAGCTTTCTTGTTCTTGCAATTACTAGTTGTGATAATTGTAGGTGATAAGAATGCCTCTGCAGGACAATATATTTTGCTGGTTCCACCGCACCATCTCATGAAACTTGGTGCTGCTGCTTCCTGGCTGGTTGTAGCTTTGCATGAAGCAACAAGAGATGGCTTCACTTTGCTGGCCTATTTTTTGCCCCCTCCGACTGAGATGCCAAAGCATAGAGGTACACGCATCCCTATTAATATTGAGTAGAAAGCACACCTTCTGATTTTGAATTGGATTACTCTGAAATGCTGTCACCTTCCTTCCATGAGTTTATGCAAGCATGTGTTGCCAAAGTTCAAGAAGGCACGCTTAATAGGCCGATTATGCGCGCTGAAGCAAGAGGCGCTGGCTCAACGCCTCGCCTTGGTCATGTGCGGGAAGAAAAGCGCTAGGACTCTAGCTGTACTGCTGCTGTTGATGCTCTACTGCTCTAGAATCTAGCTGTACTGCTGGTGTTGATGCTCTAGGCCTTTAGCTATACTACTGCCGTTGATGCTCTAATGCTCTAGGCCTCTAGCTGTACTACTGCTGTTGATGCTCTAGAATCTAGATGTATTGCTGCTGTTGATACTCTAGGCCTCTAGCTGCACTGCTGATGTTGATGCTCTAATGCACTGCTGCCGTGCTAGTTTTGTTTCTGCTAGCTATTGGTTGCTTCTATGCTGCTGCCGATGGTGGCTGGCTGGCTGCTCATGTTGATCCAATAGTTAGTAGTTACTGCTGCTTATGTTGCTTGTGCATTTGTGCTAATGCTGCAGCTATATTGGCTAAAGAAATAAGCTATGTACAACACACACATAGGTAGGCAATCTTCTTCTGTTTCCATTTTCAATGTGTTATTTGCATAATTTCTTCGTTGTGGATTGCTTCTCCTTACTGCCTCCTAGTCCCCCTTTTCTTTCTGTTGTCACTTTTGCTTGTAGTAGCCATTACGTAGCTGTCTACTAATTATTAGTTAATAGTATTTGGCTTCTATGGGATGATAGATAGGTACTAGCTATATGTTTTCCAGGTTACACGCTAATTGTACTCCTTCAGTAAACTCTTTTAAACATGACTTGGTTACTTAAACCCAACTCTGCCCGTGTATATGCCAAGTGTAGCTTCCCCTAAGATATTCATTTTCCAACTTCATCTATTGATGCTTTGCCACTAAATGCAATTTGCAGGGAACTTGATAAAGCTTGGACGTTGGTCAGGGCTCCAACGGTGCTGATGCTATTGGGCTGGTTGTGGCCTCATGCATGGTAGTAGGCTTGGCTGGCCCCTGATATAGAGTGCTATATTGTTGAGAGTTTTACCTGTAGAGTGATATATTGTGATTGGTGAAATAATGTATGGTGTATATTGTGATTGTGTGGAATATTGTAATAAACTGAGTTTGGCTGTTATTTGAATCGGTGTGTTGACTACAAGCTGTGAAAAATTAAAACTTGATTGGTATATTGGTGTGTTGACTACAAGCAATGCGCACCCAGTTGACTACAATAATCTAAAACTTGAATGTAACAAAAAAACAAAGAAAATCCGAAAATAGAAATTATATAGAATGTGAAAAGGCTAGATCTTAGAAAGCAAAAAAGGCTGAATTAATGGGCCAAGCCCATGTAGCTAACCAAAATTAATAGTAAAAAATAAGTAAAAAAGGCCGAATTGTTGGGCTCGGCCCATGTAGAACACCGAATTGGACCGGGTTGAATCTAAGTAACGACCTTTTGAATTGGTTGCAATTTTGCCACGTAAGGTTGCCATGTCGGATCCGACGTGGCCTGAGCAGACAGCTAGTGACCAAAACAAAAGGTCATGGGTTCAACGACCTTCTGTTTTGGTCGTAAACATCTACGACCTTCTCACAGAGAAGGTCGTTAATTTCAGTTTACGACCGCCAACTTTTGACCTTTTATTTTTGGTCACAAAAGGGTCGTAAATGAAAAACAATGACCTTTCAGTGAGCAGTAGTCAAGGTCACAAGTTGACATATTTATTGTAGTGTCCCCTCCCGTGGTGGTCCTAGGGTTCTTCTAGCACCAAGACGGTTTTCTGCTTGATGTCGTTCCTCATTGATCTAGCCATTGAAGAGTCATGGAAGACTCCATCGGAGATCTCCATTGGGTGCTTGCCTTGTGTAGATTGTTGGATCAGATGATATTCGGCCGTGTGTGATACGTCTCCAACGTATCTATAATTTATGAAGCATTCATCCTATTTTATTATCTGTTTTGAATGTTTATGGGCTTTATTATACACTTTTATATTATTTTTGGGACTAACCTATTAACCGGAGGCCCAACCCATATTGTTGTTTTCTTGCCTATTTCAGTGTTTCGAAGAAAAGGAATATCAAAGGGAGTCCAAACGAAATGAAACCTTCGGGAAAGTTATTTTTGGAACAGAAGCAATCCAGGGAACTTGGAGTGCAAGCCAGGGAAGCTTCAAGGAGGCCACGAGATAGGGGGCGCGCCCACCCCCTGGGCGCGCCCTCCACCCTTGTGGGCCCCTCGTGGCTCCCCTGACCGACTTCTTTCGCCTTGACTTCTTTCGCCTATATATTCCCATATACCCTAGAACCATCGAAGAACAAGATAGATCGGGAGTTCTGCCGCCGCAAGCCTCTGTAGCCACCAAAAACCTCTCGGGAGCCCGTTCCGGCACCCTGTCGGAGGGGGAATCCCTCACCGGTGGCCTTCTTCATCATCCCGGCGCTCTCCATGACAAGGAGGGAGTAGTTCACCCTCGGGGCTGAGGGTATGTAGCAGTAGCTATGTGTTTGATCTCTCTCTTTCGTGTTCTCTCTATGGCACGATCTTGATGTATCGCGAGCTTTGTTATTATAGTTGGATCTTATGATGTTTCTCCCCCTCTACTCTCTTGTGATGAATCGAGTTTTCCCCTTGAAGTTATCTTATCGGATTGAGTCTTTAATGATTTGAGAACACTTGATGTATGTCTTGCCGTGTTTATCTGTGGTGACAATGGGATATCACGTGATCCACTTGATGTATGTTTTGGTGATCAACTTGCGGGTTCCGCCCATGAACCTATGCATAGGGGTTGGCACATGTTTTCGTCTTGACTCTCCGGTAGAATCTTTGGGGCACTCTTTGAAGTACTTTGTGTTGGTTGAATAGATGAATCTGAGATTGTGTGATACATATCATATAATCATGCCCACGGATACTTGAGGTGACAATGGAGTATCTAGGTGAGATTAGGGTTTTGGTTGATTTGTGTCTTAAGGTGTTATTCTAGTATGAACTCTATGATAGATTGAACGGAAAGAATAGCTTCATGTTATTTTACTACAGACTCTTGAATAGATAGAACAGAAAGAATAACTTTGAGGTGGTTTCGTACCCTACCATAATCTCTTCGTTTGTTCTCCGCTATTAGTGGCTTTGGAGTGACTCTTTGTTGCATGTTGAGGGATAGTTATATGATCCAGTTATGTTATTATTGTTGAGAGAACTTGCACTAGTGAAAGTATAAACCCTATGCCTTGTTTCCTACCATTGCAATACCGTTTATGCTCACTTTTATCATTAGTTACCTTGCTGTTTTTATATTTTTAGATTACAAAAACCTATATCTACCATCCATATTGCACTTGTATCACCATCTCTTCGCCGAACTAGTGCACCTATACAATTTACCATTGTATTGGGTGTGTTGGGGACACAAGAGACTCTTTATTATTTGGTTGCAGGGTTGTTTGAGAGAGACCATCTTCATCCTACGCCTCCCACGGATTGATAAACCTTAGGTCATCCACTTGAGGGAAATTTGCTACTGTCCTACAAACCTCTGCACTTGAAGGCCCAACAACGTCTACAAGAAGAAGGTTGTGTAGTAGACATCAGTGTGCACCCCTATTTCTGCTCAATGTGGCTTCAGGAGAGCGTGATGCGGAGCTTCGTTGGTTGTTGACATTATGGGACATGTCGATATTTCGATTTGCATGGTGAAGACAATGGCTGAGGTTTAAGGCCTAGTAATTGCGGATCGAGTCTTCGAGGCGATGAGGACTTTGCTTGGTGATTCTTGACTCGTAGCAGCGGCATCGGAAAGTGGGGACGGCAGCACAGGAGGAGTACAGAGTCTTAGCTTACAGGGTGTAAACCCAAGGTCCGGCCTTAATTGATTGTGCCTGACAATGGCCTTGTTGAAGGCACTATTCTGTGAGCACGGATTTTCGTCAGGGTGAAAACCTAAGATCTATGATCAGGCAACGAGGGCACTTGTGCACTGTTTCCTTTTTGGAGGTGTCGCTTTTGGAGAATTTAGACTTCGGGGTTGTCTTGGTGGTGGTTCATGCTCCAGTTACAAGGAATTATCATTGTAGTGGGATCTTTCATTTTTTCTTCTTATCCTTTTTGATTGTGGGTTGTGTGCATCTGTAATGTCTTTAGGACATTTCGTTGTTGCAGAGGCGGGGTGTAATTGGCATCTCTGCAGTATTAATATATTCCTTTTGTCGAAAAAAGGATATAGCCTCCCTTATTTGTAATTTAGTGCCTGCTTGGTCTTCCAAAGTTGCGGCCCCTTGTGAGTTTCTTGGTTCTGCTTAAAAAAATAGTACACTCTATTGAAATGTCCTCTTTACTGAGTATCCAATCAGTTAAACACTTAACATATTTTACATGCTGTTTTGTTCATGGTTAAGTTGACAAATGACTATACCTAAGCCCTGACATTTGTTCGAGGTCTAAGAGCTTTTCCATTTTTCAGCTCAAGAAAAGTAACTCACCGATCTAGAACCAGCACACTCACCATCTGGATACTCAGTTCTGTTCAAGTAACGTGTAAAGTTCTGTTAAGTGAAGTGTATCTGAGCTGATCTTTCCCATGGAAATAATAGAGTGGCTTGAATGACGGCAACCTCCATGTGTTTCTGTTAACTCTCTTCTGTATCAATGAAAGGTTGCGGTGTCAGCATTTTCATTAAAAAGATCTGGATATATTGGACCTGAATCCCGTGATCTTGGTGTATTTTGTCAAAAAGATCTGGATTCGTCAAAAAGATCTGGATATTGGACCTGAAACCAATGTTAATTCTGTGTTGGCGGCAACTGCAACTTTCTATATCATCTGCTTCGCTGCGGACAAATGGGCTACCAAGAAAATGGATAATTAAATGCAGAAGAAACTTCCTATGGGCTGGGGATGAGGAGGGGCATGGAGGAAAATCCATGGTCTATTGGCTAAAGATCTAAGCACCAAAGAGGCATGGTGGTCTTGAGATCGAGGATATTTTGAGTTTTAGTCGCGCCCTGATCGAGATCGTGTTGGTCGTCGTTTGAACGGGACTCGATGGATAGGCCGTCAAAAGGTACTCTGGTTCCTTGTGAAAAGATTTACAAGAGTCTGTTTGCAGTGTGCACCATGATTTCTCTTGAAAACAGTATGATGTCGAGGTTCTCGACTGACAAATGGCTCCAAGGGAGGGCGCCGCATGCTCTCCCGCTCGTTGTGTCTGCTCGCGTCATCAGTGGGCCGGCCCAGACAGGCGCACGCTGTGGGAAGGAAACGTTGTTTGCTGTAAGGAGCAGCGTATAGGGAGTCCCAAGAATCGGGAAGCTCCGCCTAACAAAAATTACATCCAACCAGCACGACATTTTTGCCATTCTAATAAACAAAGATCTAGGAAAACTTGATCTATTTAAAAAAATCAAAACGGACTTAATATTGGAGTACATTTTGTGTAAAAAAATGCTCAAGTACCTGGATATAAAATGTTCATGTATATGGTAATAAATCTTCATCTTATATTTATAAAATGGTCATCCCATATTTAAAACATGTTCATGTGTATAAAACTAAAAAATGTATTTTAAAATTGTTGATTTATTTAAGAATAGTTGCTTGTACATTAAAAAAACAAGTCCAATGTTAAGCGATCAGTCTTGGTGGATTTTAAATCCTGTTCTCTTATACCAAGAGAGAAATTAATGATACTATATAGATAAGTCATCATATATATAGAAATTATTGATACTATACCAATTATTATCAATGCCTTAAACATAATATTGACGTGCACCAGTTTTTAGCTAATCATTACAAACGAGCAATTCTAGAGGGGGCACTAAAGTAACTTGCACGATTTGACAAGGCATTAATTTTTTGAGAAACTTAAGGAAGGAACCATGCATCTTTAGAAGTGTAACTAAAATTGGATGTTTAGACAAGCCATAAATCCAAACATTAATACTTGAGGAAGGAACCATGCATCAACGCCAAGAAGTTTTTCCTATATATATGAACCAATTCATGGAGCAAGCATTTCATGGTCATACACTCATCGACCCCACTTACAAGAGCACCACCCATTAATAACCTCTAGTCCTCGGTGATGATGACCAAGCACATGAGGAACAATGTGCAAGGACTTCTGCTACTTCCATTTCTTCTTGTGGTGTGTTTGACTTGTCTTGGATGCACATATGGTAATTAACAACTCAAAGTTTTTTCCCGGATATGTATAGATTGTTGATTTTGATTGTTTATATATTGAATGATAAGTCTATTCTTTCTTTTATGTTAATTAGGTGAAACCATAAAGACTAGCAACATGATGGCCAAAGTAAGCCATGTAACCAGACCCCCTTGTTATAAAGACGAGCAAGTCCTTGGACAATTCTGTTGTAAGATAGATAAGTTGTGCTGGCCAAATCTTGGAGAATGCTTCATCAACTGTCCCTGCAAGATTAATTGCAAACGAGTAGCAACAACAACATAGTAGTTCTGTTAACTCTCCTATTTTGGGTGGATAAATCTCAAACTTATGGTTCTCAAAATAATGATATGTTGATGAGATCATAAATTTGCTATGATTTTGAAATCAGGTGTGTTATTTTAATATTAAGAAAACTTGTCAGTTGTCTGCGTAATTGTGTTGCTAGATTTGTCACCTACCATTTATACATATTCAGTATTGGTTTATGTCCATGTTTTGATTGTCCTACTAGGTCTACTGATCGCGAACCTATGGTGGATACTAGAAAAAATATAGACTTTAATCTCCCTCTCTACTTGTTATTACATTAACATCATTCACATACTTATTGTTGCATTGGATGGGTGAACGACACTTTTGGAATAGATTGTGAAGCATCCAACATAGTAATTTCAAATATGTCTAGTAAGTAGTACCAACTCTACAGATCAAGCATGGTATATACCAGATTTAAAATACATATGCAACCCAACATAAATTGATTGTTAATTTCTCAGGTTCAAGAGTATGGTGTTTGTTTTGAACATCTCGGTGTTTTAACACTACTTCTTTTGCACACAAACCTCAATGCAAGTTGAATTAGCTATCTAGGGTTTCCGTGTTGCGGGTAGAGGAAGCGAGGGGTGCTGGTCATGTAGCTACATATCAACCACAATTGTTTGGATATGGACGGCGTCCAGGACCACAGATTCAGTTTGTTCTTTTTAGCTCATTTTCCTTCTTCTCTTGGAGATGTCGTTTCAGTCTATTATACTTTCATCTCAATGATTCAATCAGCTGACATCATAAAGTCACGGAGGGAGTTTTTACTCCCTAGACTTTGATATGCTGGTAAACCCCTTTGCAAGCACAAAAAAATACCAAATGCTCGATTGAAAACAACCCCTTTGCGATTTGATCTACGATTTTGGTTCACAACACACTCTGTTCCACTTCCACAGGGTCATCTTGGTTACGGCCAGTTTCTCACGGAATTAGTCTCACTATTTATTTATTTTTAATGCCAAGGCAAAATACATGTTAATCTTGAAATATATGCATGAAACCATCCAATAAGAAATGTAGCAAAAAAAGGGATTCATTCTTTCAGTTAACATCACCGGTTTACAAAAAATGGAATCAGGACGAATCATTGCACGTACATCATCAGTTGCTATCGGCAAGTGGTAGGATAAAGAACTTCAGGACATAACATCAGAATTGTCCATGTACCAAAATCAACATCAAGGACCACTGCAAATTCCATGCCAAATGACTAGAAGTCAACACACAAATAGATAAGAGACAACAACCTAGGATTGTGGCGCATGGTTTAATAGTGGACAAGCTGTATGTATGCCAGCTTACACTTGGAACTTAGAAATTTCATCTAGTTGTAACAGCAAAAATATACATGTGTTTACAGTCAGATCACTATGGGAAAGAATTACCACAAGCCAGCAACACAGTTAAAAATTAGTACTAGTGCATTTTCAAAAAGTTCATGAGGCAAGATACTTGCTCCTCCTCGTGCTTACCCATATGTGCAGAGCCAAGATACTTGTCCTTGTTGACCACCAAATGGATAAGGTAACAAACAACGCTTCCTCGGGCACTAATAGGGGTTTCAATAAGGTGTACAGAAAATCTCACAAGGGGCTTCTACTTTGGAGAACCAAGGCACTAAATTATAGATAAAGATGTTATTTCTAATAAATCTAGAATACTATATATGGTCACGGGTAAGTATCCATCACAGTATGCCACACTATAGAAACATTTGTCCACGATCTGGCAGCCAGTTCAAGAGTCTGTACGACCTGTAACGAATTTAACACAACATGAGTGTCAAATAACCAATACTTATTTTACATGCAAACCACCTCTCTCAACGCGAATGTTTTGTATCCCTATCCAAAAAGAAAACTGAGAGTGAAATTGCAAGCAAATTCAATCCACATTCTTTGCATAATGTCACACAACTCAAAGTTAGCACAAATCGACAAACCTACCAGCACAGACAGGCATCTCTTGTTTGAAAAAATCCTAAAACTCCCAAGTCTACATATGTAAGATGGATGCTTGGCTAAAAAAACATGGTTGAAGATTGTTCTCCACAACTTGCTGCACACCACCTATTTACGAAAACCATAAACTTCCGAAATATTAGTGTACTTTATGGTGTGTGGTATGATATTTTAAACATCACTTGGGTGTCACATAAAAGTGTATCGCACAATGCACACAAACTTACATACTTAGTGCTGAGAAGTAAATAGGCAGTTTTTCGATTAAATTAATCCATGAATAAATCATGAGCATGACATGGACAGCATTGATAACATACTGATTACGATCTAACAGAGCATGTACTACGCATATAGTAGAAACATCTACGCACATCGCTAGTACTGCTACAACAGAAAGAAACACGAGAGGGATAAGCGATGTATACCCTCCAATCGGCCACGCGGTGGCGGTGGCGGTGACAGCAGCCGCGGCATCTTCGGCGGCCTTCTTGTCGGCCTCAGCTTTCTCAGCGGCGGCACGGTCGGTGTCGGTCGACATGGTGATGACGAAGGTGGTGCGGGCGTAAATGAACAGAAGCGAGCAGTCGCGTAGTCGCTACCCAAAAACCTAATCGCCCCTCTCCCCGTACAGGATCCGGAGAGGCGTGGTTTCGGAGGCCTGCTCTCCCGTCAACCGTGTACGCGGTGAACGGGACGGAGTCGCTGGCGGCAGCAGCAGCAGAGGAACAACGTGGGCGTGGAGGCAGAGATGCGTTTTGATTCGTGGCGGCTAGGGTTGGCAGCGCCCCACATATATATGTGCGGCCGCGCGTGGAGAGACGTGGGCTGAACCCACGTCCAAGTCGGTAGCCCACGATCCGACGTCTCAAATCGTGGCCCCACCTGTCAAAGACTCTCCGTTCCTGACCAGCAAAAAGAAGCGCATAGGAGTGAGCTCGGCTTGGCTCAATCCCGCAACCCGCGGCGCGTCGTGACGAGGCGAGGCGTGGCGTGGCGAGCGGAGGAGGAGGAGTGCGCGAGGGCCTCATCTCTTCTCAAGCTCCAATAGCATGAGGGAGAGAGTCCCTTATAAACCACTCCAACTCTCCTTCCACTTCCAAGGTGGGACTAAACTTCCCACCACTTTGTCATGCCACCTACATGGGCCCTTAGAGATTAAATCTGAAATTGTCATATGGGCTCTAGGCCCATCTCATATTTCAACAATCCCCCACCAGATCTCAGGGGCCCAGTTTATCCTTTGTTCCAAACACTGTTTCGATATACCAGCATCTCAGTGGAGACCGATTAAGGTTGAGCTCCACCTAGACCAAGTAGTTACACTCCTTCACAACTGAACAATGGACTATGCCTTGAATTGTCAGTTTGGCGTCAAGAAGTTTCACCACAAGTATCACTGATACGAGGCTGCCGAAGGCCGACCCCTCGGGTGGAGCATATTAGTCACACTCCTGGCCTATTCATGAGCTTGCTAGAGATCACCCCAATCTCATAGACTGTGACCAGCAGTCGGGCTCATATAGGTGTGTTCCTCCAAAGATCGCTCTGTAGGATAGCATCTTGCTTATGCATATAAGCCTTGGAACACATTAAGACAGTAGTCATCCTTCCATACAGTTTTCGAGAGTATTGCATCTCCAACGGAGTGGGTTAGTAAAATTACTCTCCTCAGTTCACCACTGGCTTGTTTTCCCAGGTCCTACTTCACAGGATCTCTGATCACATAGGTTAGGTTACTACCATGGCAACTCATGTGGGTCTCATACCCATCTCCCTTGATGCGCTATCTATCACAACACGTGATAGCCCTTTAGTGAAGGGATCTGCCAGATTCTTAGCCGTTTGGATATAATCCAACGCTATCACTCCGGAGTTTGTCAATTTTCTGACAGCTTTCAATCTCATTCTTATGTGTTTGTTGGACTTCATGTTGTCCTTTGAACTCTTCACCTTGACAATAACTGTTTGATTGTCACAGTTCATAAGGATGGCCGGAACCGGCTTTTCAACCACTGGCAAGTCCATCAACAGATCTCGAAGCCATTCTGCTTCGCCACCCGATGTGTCTAATGCTGTTAATTCTGCTTCCATTGTTGATCTTGTTAAGATCGTTTGCTTGCAAGACTTCCAGGAAACAGTACCACCTCCAAGAGTAAAAATATACCCAGTTGTGGCCTTCACCTCATCAGCATCAGAGATCCAATTCGCATCACTATACCCTTCAAGTATCGATGGGTATCCGGTATAGTGAAGTCCATAGTTCATAGTACCTTTCAGATAGCGCATAACTCTCTCAAGAGCACGCCAATGTACATCACCCGGTTTGGAAACAAATCGGCTCGGTTTGCTAATAGCAAATGCGATGTCAGGCCTCGTTGCGCTCGCTAGATACTAGAGTGAACCAACAATCTGAGAGTATCTCAATTGATCTATAGCTGTGCCTTTTGACTTTCGAATCAGCACACTAGAATCATATGGTGTTTGAGATGGTTTGCAGTCCGAATATCCAAAACGACTCAACACCTTCTCAACATAATGGGATTGCAGAAGTGTAATCCCACCCTCATCATCTCTCAATAGCTTGATGTTCAAGATAACATCAGCCACTCCAAGGTCCTTCATCTCAAAGTTCTGAGACAGGAAAGACTTAACCTCCTCGATCAACTTGAGATTAGTCCCAAATATCAGTATGTCATCAACATACAAACACAGTATAACTCCTTCGCCCCCACCATAGCGATAGTATACACATTTGTCGGCCTCATTAACAACAAAGCCAACAGATGTTAACGTTTCATTAAACTTGTCATGCCATTGCTTAGGCGCTTGTCTCAGGCCATACAAAGATTTCACCAACTTACACACCTTTCCTTCCTGACCATCCATCACAAAGCCGGCAGGCTGTTGCATATAGATTTCCTCCTTTAGCTCTCCGTTCAGGAAAGCCGTCTTAACATCCATCTGATGAATGAGAAGACCATGCGAGGCCGCCAACGAGAGTAATACTCGAATTGTGGTCAGTCTGGCCACAGGTGAATAAGTGTCGAAGAAATCTTCTTCTTCTTTCTGGGCGTAGCCCTTGGCCACAAGCCTAGCCTTGTACTTTTCTATCGTACCGTCGGGCCTAAGCTTCTTCTTGAACACCCACTTGCATCCCAATGGTTTGCAACCATAAGGACGTTCAGTAAGCTCCCAAGTCCCGTTAGCCATGATGGAATCCATCTCGCTCCCAAGTCCCGTTAGCCATGATGGAATCCATCTCGCTCCCAAGTCCCGTTAGCCATGATGGAATCCATCTCGCTACGAGGTATATGAAGAAATCATCACCAAAGGTCTTTACGGTCCTTTGTCTCTTGCCCCTTCCAAGGGATTCCTCATTATCCTCCTCAGGATTTTCATCATGTGTTTGATTATAATATTCCATCGGAATGGCAGGTTCAGGAGTCTCCTCAGATTCCTGTCTAGAAGTGCTTTGTACATCTCTCATGGGGAAAATGTCCTCAAAGAATGTAGCATCTTTAGACTCCATAATTGTACCGACCTTCATGTCAGGTACCTCAGATTTCACTACTAGAAATCTATAGCCAACACTATTCATAGCGTAGCCCAAATTAACACAGTCCACAGTCTTTGATCCAAGCTTACGCTTTTTGGGGATCGGCACATTAACTTTCGCCAAGCAGCCCCAAGTACGTAAGTACGAGAGTGTTGTCCTTCTCTTGGTCCACTTCTTATAAGGAGTGATCTCGTTATCCTTTGTCGGAACTTTATTCAGGACATGACATGATGTCATTATAGCCTCCCCCCACCATGCCTTGGATAAACCCGACGTATCTAACATGGCGTTAACCAAATCAGTTAGAGTACGGTTTTTCCGCTCGGCAACCCCATTTGACTGGGGTGAGTAGGGAGGCGTCCTCTCGTGAATAATACCGTGTTCCGCACAAAAAGCATCAAACTCTTTCGAGAAGTACTCTCCACCACGATCTGACCGGACTCGTTTAATTTTCTTTTCAAGTTGATTCTCAACTTCTGTCTTATAGATTTTGAAGTAGTGTAGAGCCTCATCTTTAGTATTTAACAGATGCACATAACAGTATCTAGTGGAATCATCTATCAAAGTCATGAAATATTTCTTTCCTCCTTTAGTCAACACACCATTCATCTCACAAAGATCAGAATGTATGAGTTCCAGTGGCGCCAAGTGTCTCTCCTCTGCTGCCTTGTGAGGCTTGCGAGGTTGCTTAGATTGCACACACGAATGGCACTTAGAACCTTTGGCTAAAGTGAAACTCGGGATTAAATTCGATTTTGCTAGCCGTGTCATAACACCGAAACTAATGTGACAAAGACGTGAATGCCAGACTTCAGATTCATTAACACTCAAATGAATATTGTTCACGACTTTATTACATAGATCTGCAAGAGAAAGGCGGAACATGCCTCCGCATTCATAACCCTTTCCAACAAATAGTCCATATTTCGTAACAACTAATTTATTAGACTCGAATACCAACTTAAACCCTTCTCTACATAGAAGGGAGCCACTAACGAGGTTCTTCTTGATGGTGGGGACATGCTGCACGTTCTTCAGCTGCACGATCCTGCCCGAAGTAAACTTCAGATCGATCGTGCCAACACCAAGAACAGAAGCACTCGCGCCATTCCCCATCAGTACGGACCCGTGACCTGTGGCCTGGTAAGAAGAAAACAAAGAAATGTCAGCACACACATGAACACCTGCATGTGTGTCGACCCACCAATTGGTGGACGACCAAACTGAGAATACAGCAAATAAATTACCGTACCCAGATGCACCACTCTCATTGTTGCTCACAATCATATTGACGGACTTGGAGTCCTGCCCTTGCTTCTTGTACTTGTTTGGGCACTTGTTGGCCCAATGTTCAACCGAGCCACAAGTAAAGCAGTCCTCATCCTTCTTGTTCTTCTTGAAGGTCTTCTTACCCTTCTTCTTAAAGTCGGTACTCTGTTGGACACCGTTCTTTCCCCTGGGCTTGTGGGAATTGGAGTTCTTCTGATGCACCATATTGGCCAAAGAAGTTCCTTCGACCCCTTTTCCGTGCGAGTCCTTTGCCCTTGAGTTCTGCTCAACACTCAGATGGCCAATGACATCCTCCACAGAGAATTCACGCCTCTGATGTTTCAGAGTGGTGGCAAAGTTCCTCCAGGAATTGGGGAGCTTAGCGATTATGCAGCCCGCAACAAATTTGCCTGGAACTCGCACTTAAGAAGCTCAAGCTCCTTAACAATACATATTATCACATGAGCCTGCTCCAATACAGGACGGTTTTCAACCATCTTGTAATCGTGGAACTGCTCTATAATATACATCTCGCTCCCTGCATCGGCAGCCCCGAACTTAGATTCGAGCGCCTCCCACAAGTCCTTGGCAGACCGCACATGTAAATATGCATCAACCAGCTTATCTCCAATCACGCTCAGAACTGCCCCGAGGAACACCACAGTGGCCTCCTTAAACGCCTTCTCCTGTTCAGGAGCGATCATTCCTGTAGGAGTCACACCGGCGACCCAGAACACGTTCATGGCCGTGAGCCATAAGGTGGTTTTAGTCTGCCAACGCTTAAAGTACGTCCCCGTAAACGGGGACGGTTTCAGTGCAGCAGCAAAACCAGAATTCGAAAAACTCCTACAGACATTAGGTTTTTGGATTGAGAAGTAAATAGGCAGTTTTTCGATTAAATTAATCCATGAATAAATCATGAGCATGACATGGACAGCATTGATAACATACTGATTATGATCTAACAGAGCATGTACTACGCATATAGTAGAAACATCTACGCATATCGCTAGTACTGCTACAACAGAAAGAAACACGAGAGGGATAAGCGATGTATACCCTCCAATCGGGCACGCGGTGGCGGTGACAGCAGCCGCGGCATTCTCGGCGGCCTTCTTGTCGGCCTCGGCTTTCTCAGCGGCGACACGGTCGGTGTCGGTCGACATGGTGATGACGAAGGTGGTGCGGGCGTAGATGAACAGAAGCGAGCAGTCGCGTAGTAGCTACCCAAAAACCTAATCGCCCCTCTCCCCGTACAAGATCCGGAGAGGCGTGGTTTCGGAGGCCTGCTCTCCCGTCAACCGTGTACGCGGTGAACGGGACGGAGTCGCCGGCGGCAGCAGCAGCAGAGGAACGACGTGGGCGTGGAGGCGGAGATGCGTTCTGATTCGTGGCGGCTAGGGTTGGCAGCGCCCCACATATATATGTGCGGCTGCGCGTGGAGAGACGTGGGATGAACCCACGTCCAAGTCGGTAGCCCACGATCCGACGTCTCAGATCGTGGCCCCACCTGTCAAAGACTCTTCGTTCCTGACCGGCAAAAAGAAGCGCATAGGAGTGAGCTCGGCTTGGCTCAATCCCGCAACCCGCGCCGCGCCGCGTCGTGACGAGGCGAGGCGAGCGGAGGAGGCAGAGATGC
>LT934120.1:4970947-4987073 GCA_900231445.1 Triticum turgidum subsp. durum | reverse complement strand
CTGAAAATTTCTGAATTTCTTTTGTTTTTCAAAATAAAGATAATTTTAGAAATAAAAGGGAAAAATGAAAAACAAAAACTAAGCCAAAACTAAAAACTGAAACACTATGTACATTGGCTACCGCTAAATGGTGGTTTGGTTTCCTGTGTGTGAAAGCATAACTTGAAGCAATAACCCCTATTTGATGCGTAGTGTGTCAAATTGGTGGCCAATCTCATAGAAGTCATCACTGAGCCGACCCAATTGGCCATCGAGGTTGTAGTGATTCATTCGACTTGAGCGATTTTCTTCCTGGTTTTCTAGTGGGGTTTTTATTCTACTCTTTATTAGGTGGTATATATATTTGGTTTTGAGAAAGGGAAACGATTGCAGCCGGTCGACCGGCTGCGTGTTCCGCCGGTCGCGCACGCACGTGGCCTGGACCCACGGGTGCTGCTCTGTCACCGCATACCTCGCGCCGACTCGGTCTTGTGTATCCTCACAACAGCACGTCACACCAGCCACGTGCTCATTGTGTGTGGGCCACACACAAGTCTTATCTCTTCCTCAAACCTCTCACAACCACTCGTTTCCTCAGCTACGTTATCCAATCTCTCTTGCACTCGTGCCGCCTCCTGTGTTCTTTTCCAACCGGCATGGATGAGCTTCACCTCCCCACATCTCTCCTACCTCCTGCCCAATAGAGAGATGCCGATGGGTGCAACTTGGAGACGAGTTATATGTTGCAACCAGCAGCTAGAATGCTACGAACGTCGGCGATGCGGGCCTGCGCGACCGGCGGGGTCGATGCTACAACCGTAGACGCGTCTTGCTACTAGCGTCGAAATTAAAAGCTTCAACCTGTTGCAGAGAAAGCTTCAACCCGGCCACCGCGCACCAGCAAAGCTGCAACCGTCGAAAGAAAAAGCTTCAACCGCTACATAGTAAGCTTCAACCCGGCCACCGCGCCGTCGGCAAAAGCTTCATCCAGGGGCACCGCACAACACGCAAAGCTGCAACCGTCGAAAGAAAAAGCTTCCACCGCGCAACCGCCGAAGCTGCAACCGTCCAAGGAAAAAGCTTCAACTACTACAGAGAAAGCTTCGACCATAACGGCGAGCGGACGGTGCACACGGAGGTTTTTTGCACCCACGACGGCAGGGAGCTTTGGGACGAGCCGACGAGCTCAACGAGTGCGCCCTCCTGGCAGCATCCAAATGGAGAGTCGTAGCAAAAGGAGCCAGTGACAGGAGCCGGCCATCCCAGCAGCGGAGGTTGGGCGCGGTCAATGGTGGTCCAGGGGGAGGGGGAGGTAGAGGGAGATAAGAGGGGAGGGAAGAGTCGCGCTCGGGAGCTTGTCCCATCTCCTATGGCGGTCTAAAAGGAAAGGAAACGAGATAGACGATGGAAGGAGAGAGAGAAGAGGCTATCGCTAATGTGAACGAGTGGGCGCAGGGGAATCGAACGACCATCAGTTAATTAATCAGACGGCCGCGCTGCGACCGGCGTAAATTTGGGCCGGCGCGCCGGCGCCTATCACCGCCCTTTGAGAAAACAAGAATTTTTATTTAGTTTCAAATACCAATATATTTTGGAATTTGATAACAACATTTGGTGAAAAATGAACATTACTAAAACGTTTTCTGAACTTTTCTTGAAATATAAATTTTCTTTGAGAATTGTGAACACTTCTATACAAATTTTGTGAACATTTCTTAAAAGTTCCGAACATTTTTAAAAAGGTGAACTTTACAAAAAGAAATTGGGAAAAAATGGCCCAACATGGACTTCCTACCGGGCTTACACTCTGTTCCCTTGGCCCAACGGCCCAGTGCCCACTTACTTGTCTTCTGGCCTTGTCGAACTCTCTGTGCTAATCAGCTTCCTCTGCATCGTAGTTGGCACATCTCTTGTCAGTAGTAGGGCACTAGTACTGACACATATAGTCCACTGTACCAACTAACTTCTTAACCTCTGGATTTAACTTTGACCCTATATATTCTTGCATGATCAACATTGGCTGCTGCATGTCTTTCAGGTACCTGTTGGGTCATACCAGCTTTAGTTGGTACTTTACTCACAGTGACAAAGTACTGTTGCAAATTAATGGCAATGAAAATATCATACTATGTTTACACCTTTTACAGTTAAATGACAGTACTTGATTGATAAGTATACTACTATAAGACGAAATAGATTCAAAATTCTAACAGCATTAAGTGTTTTTGTACTGCAGGATGATACACAGCGAAACGAAGATGCTACATTTTTCACGATGCATGATCTCACAAAAGAGATCTTGGCCCATCAAATTAACACTGCAGGAAACAAATGCCGCTATGCATTGCTCACAGATTGTAGCAACTCATTGCCATTGTTTGTGACTTTTCCTGCAAATATAAAGGCGCTACATTTTCGGGATTGTGGCAAACAAGAACTATATGGTGGTGCATTTTCGCCAGCTAAGTGCCTCTGTGTCTTGGATTTAACTGAATGCTTTATTCCAAAGTTACCTGATTGTATTGGTCAACTGAAGCAGCTGAGGTTTCTTCACGCTCCACGGATATAAGTTAAAATGATTCCCAATTGTATCACCGAGCTCTCTGAATTAAATTACCTCGACATTAGAGGCTCACGTGTTATCTCAGTACTACCGGAGTAAATTGGTGATATGAAAAGTTTGATGCATCTTGATTTATCTGGTTGTGTTGAAATTAATGAACTCCCAGTATCATTCACGGAGCTGAAGCAGTTGGTGCATCTGGATTTATCACGTTGCAGAGTATCTATATCAGAAGCTTTTGGTGGCTTTACCAAACTTCAATACTTGATTTTATCATGCCAAACTATACTATACGCATATATGAGAGGGTTGCCAGAGGTCATCGGTAATCTAATCAAACTCAAATATGTAAATCTATCATGGCTGTGCATTGGGGGCCCATCAGAATTCAGACTATGGCAGCCTTCTACTGTTCAAGAAAAAAGTGGCATCCTTCTTGACTCTATCAGCACCCATTGAAATCTAGAGCATCTGGACCTGTCTATGAATGGAATGTTTTCCAGCATACCACATTGGACATCATAGGTTGCCAACATATAATGAAGCTTTCCAATAATGTGTTAAAATGGTTAGTCTGAAGGTTGTAAATCATAGTAACTGGACTAGTTTGGATGAATCCTTTGTGGTGCCTTTTGCCTCGTTGCCATACTTTGTGGTGCATTTTTTTAGAAAAGGAGGAAGACCCCTGGCCTCTGCATCTAGACGATGCATGCAGCCACTTTATTGATTATTCACACAAGACCTTACAAAGTCATACAACACTAAGACTAAAGCCACCGGTAGAAAAAGGGTCATTTGTCCCTGTTCATAAGGGCCATTTGTCCTGGTTCATAAGGGCCTTTAGTCCCGGTTCTGAAACCGGGACTAAAGGGTTGGCACTAAAGGCCCCCCCTTTAGTCCCGGTTCTTATACCAACCGGGACAGATGGGGCTCCACATAGCCGCTGCGGCTTGCCCAGGCAGGGGGGCCTTTTGTCCCGGTTGGTAGCACCAACAGAGACTAAAAGGCATCCACGCATCAGCAGTACATGGGCTGGGTTTTTTTTGAAAGGGGTGGGGGTTTTGGGGGGTTTTGTAGGGTTAATTTAGGTGTTTCATATATTGTGTTAGCTAGCTAATTAATATAAGAAGTGTCCTCTCTCATCTCCATGCTTGGTTGACGCTACGTACTATACGTATAGAGAGGACTCGACACGCTAGCTAGTAAGCAAATGAAGGAAACCATTAAATACAGAAGATCGTCATGAGCATAGGCATACAGAGAGAAGTGATATCGACCTCTCCTTCTTTGAGAGATTGGTCAAACAACAAGTTTTCGTATATCTATCCGACGCTACTGGCTACATATATACAATATAAGATCTCTTACAATATAATCCCCTAATTATACATGAACTCATGTTCCACATGGTATTCTCCATCTTTATTGATCACGTGGTCAAGAAAGAATCCCACCAATTCCTCTTGAATTGCTCGCATGCGATCTTGTGCTACGAGTTCATCCCGCATCTGAAACATCTAATTTGAAGAAGGGGGTCAATACATATATATGAATGAATGAAACTCAACAGAAATGATGGTAATAAAATAAAATTATGAATATTATTGCTTACACACTTCATATTATTTTTTAGAGTAGCCCCGCTCATAGGTCGTGTGGCGGATGGACTCGCAAACGTAGTATCCATAGTAATTATTCCTGGGTTCCTGCCACAACCACTTTACAAGAAATAGAGGTCAATCAAACTGATAAGCAAGCATGCTAAATGGTATTGATGAAACTAGCGCTTGAATCACTAGGAGATGAGCGGAACTAGCTAGTAGTACTTACTTTCGCGTGTGTAAATCGTAGCTTCCCTAGCAGTTCCGGAGCTTATGCGGTGAATTTTTTTCAAACCCTGCCAGGCAAAGAAAACAATTACTTGATATCAGGAAATGAACAAAGTTGCCGATATGGTACGATAATGATCTATTTAACTTACTTCTCGAGCATTTTAGTCATGTCTGCATACTCCTGGGGTGTTTTTCGTCTCGAGTCTAAGACGGTTACTAGTCCCTTCTCAAGCTTAATCTATAGGAGAATATAGTGGAAGCTGCGCACGCATGCATAACTCATCAATTACATTACTATAACATCGACTAATAAGGGAAACCGAATATGCACAAGACAGTAACACTCACTTGAAGTTGTAAGGAAAGAGTATTATATCTTTGTTTTGATTTATTACCAACGATTGTAGCAAGTTGTCCTTGGTACCTTTGGCATGAAATTTAACCGTATATTCATCTATGAGATTTGTGTTAATGAACCTAATATCACCTATTTGTCTTTTCTTCAATTGCGATCTTCAAGCTGCATAATATAGCGAGGATAATTATATATACATGCAATAAAAGAGTTGAGCTATATATAGAGACTTAATGACAGAAGTAGTACTTACAGACAGTAGCAAGCGGTCGTTAATTTATCAAGGGCCTTTTGATTGAAAACCTGGAAGAACTCCTCAAATGGAAGAGTCGACAGTTCAATTCCAACGAGGTCATGCTCCTCTTTAACTCTCAGCGTCAAAGTATCCTTCCCCCCAAAGTCTCTGCAGGTTTTCATGTACCAATCATGGAATCTTCGCGTCATCGTTATTAGAGATCTTTCATCTTTGACGAGAGGCTTCCCTTAATGGTATTTGTGTTCGTCCACCTCCATTTTATCATAATGTACATCGTCGGGCAGGTATCTCCAAGGTTGGTACCGGGCAAAATTTCTGGATGATTAGCGACGATGTCGCTAGACACCTTGAGCGGGGGGCACTATTGGTTCGCTTGTTTGCCGAGCTAGGCAATTTTTTTCCCAGCTTGTCGTTCTGCTAACCTTTGATCACTGATAGTACTTCCCAACCTCTCCGCTTTGATATATGACCTTTGAATAATGCGATCATAGTTGGATTGCGGCGGAGAAGGTGGTGGTCGCTTCATGGCCCTTTGCTTTCACCGGATCTATCTTCTCCTCCGGAGGTGGATGTTTCTTTGCTTTGACCGCTTCAAAGAAGTCCCTCACTTCGGCTTTCATGATCTTTGTGTTTTCCTCCACTGTCCTCTCGTATGGTAACTTCTCTAGAGGCTTGAGAGATGGACCGTATCTGTATTGCCTCCCGCCTCTGGCTGTACTGCTAGACACTGGAGCAGATGGAGCGGCTGTGGCTGTCTTCTTTCCTTGCTTACGAGGCGGAGGAGAAGGACTACGACGCGCCAGAGCAGCCGAAGCGGCGGTGGGTCTCTTCTGCCCTTGCTGACGAGGCAGAGAAGGAGGAGGCTGGCTGCTCGAGCGTGCCGGCGCAGGCGGAGAGCCACCACGCGCCGGAGAAGGAGGCGAAGTGCCCTTATCACTCGCCCGAGGAGGAGGCGGAGTGCCCTGACACACCGGAGAAGGAGGAGGAGGCGGAGGCGTCCAGTTTGGAAGGTTGATGAGCTCCTTCCGCCATAGGCATGGAGTCTTCAGAGCAGAACCCAGCCGAGTCTCCCCTTCACCGGTAGGGTGGTCAAGCTCGAGCTCCTCAAATCCCTCCGTTATTTCGTCCGCCGTCACCCTAGCATATCCTTATGGAATTGGACGGCAGTGAAAAGTTGTGCCGGGTTCAGGAGGTCGAACAGGGCCGACAGCCACCTTGACTTTGAAGTGCTGCCATTGCGTCATAAGGTGGCAATGTTGAGACTCCGTGATAGCATCCACGGGGTAGCTTGCATGAGCCGTGAAGACAGGCTCTAGCTAAAGCAGCTCGGTGGAAGCCACGCTGCTTCTTCGCTGAGATGGTGGGGTAGCTTCGGGGGTAGCTTTGGCAGGTCGCTTGCTTTGAACTGCTTCTCATTCCTCTAGCGCTTGTACCCTTGCGTGCAGCTTCTGCAGTTGGGTATGCTCCACTTTCCTCCTCCTCTCTTGGCATTTGTAACTGCCTGCGTCCGAAAACCCAGCCTTCCATGGAATGGAGCCTGGCGTGCCTCGTGTATGTCCAGGGTGCTCAGGATTCCCAAGGGCCATTGTGAGCTCATCGTTCTCTCTGTCTAGAATAAATGTCCCTTCCTACGCTGTAGCGATATAGTCCTGAAGCTTCGTGACGGGTATTCGCAGTTGCTCGCTCGTCCAAACGCACTCCCCTGTTACAGGGTGCAAGGTTTCGCTAACCCCGAAGAACCAAGTCCTTGAACGGTCTGGCCAGTTCAATGTCTCTAGTTCGACCCCTTTATCAAGCAGGTCATTCTCAGCCTTGGCCCACAACGGTCGGGCTTTGAGGTAGCCACCTGACCCCGTGCGATGGTGATGCTCCTTCTTCGCAGCGTTTATCTTGTTTGTCACTGACATCTTCTTACTCTTGTCCAATGTCTTATGGGCCACAAATGCGTCCAGTGATCTCTGAACTTCTCATACGGCCGATGAATTCTGGTGTCTTTTCTTCGTCGACAAACTTTGTTTTCAGCTCATTCTTCCACCTCCTGAATAGATATGCCATCTTCTTAAGTGCATGAGACTTGATCAATGGCTCTTTAACTGGCTTCTCCGGATCCTCCTCTGGCGGTAGGGTGATTCCTTTTGCTATTAGAGTTTCATTAAAGTTTTCTAGTTCATTCTTTTTTCTATAAGACCCGGAAATTCAAAAGCATTTCAAATGAACTCTGAAAAGGTTGAAAGTTGGCATGGTATCATCATTTCACCCACATAACATGTGCAAAAAAGTTGAGAGGGTTATGGCAAAAATTAGATGCACCTCGTGTACAAAATGGACAATCTCTTTCGAAGTATCAGGGTTTCATACGGAAACTCATCTGTTACAAAGAGATTTCATTTTTTTGAACTTATTTGAACTCCAAACTTTTTGTGTGTTCAAAATGCACCATTCAAACCCACATCATCAATTTTCAACCCTTTCTGACTTCATTTGTTATTTTTCATGCATTTACTGATTTTTTGAGCTATCAGACCCTGAAATTCAAAAGCATTTCAAATGAACTCTGAAAAGGTTGAAAGTTGGCATGGTATCATCATTTCACCCACATAGCATGTGCAAAAAAGTTGAGAGGGTTCCGGCAAAAACTAGATGCACTTCGTGTACAAAACGGACAATCTCTTTTGAAGTATCAGGGTTTCATATGGAAACTCATGCATGTGTTACAAAAGGGATTTTATTTTTTTGAACTTATTTGAACTCCAGACTTTTTATGTGTTCAAAATGCACCTTTCAAAGACAAATCATCAATTTTCAACCCTTTCTAACTTCATTTGTTATTTTTCATGCATTTACTGATTTTTTTAGCTATAAGACCCTGAAATTCAAAAGCATTTCAGGTGAACTCTGAAAAGGTTGAAAGTTGGCATGGTATCATCATTTCACCCACATAACATGTGATAAAAAGTTGAGAGGGTTATGGCAAAAACTGGATGCACTTCGTGTACAAAACGGACAATCTCTTTCGAAGTATCACAGTTTCAGACAAAAACTCATCTGTTACAAAAGGCATTTTATTTCTTCACATGTAACTGCAGTGATATTCTAGATCAAAGGCATCATCATAATAGTTGTGGAGAGAAAGTCTTCACTTTTTATTTGTAATTTCTCACCCGTTTTGCCGGAGTTGCACAAATGATATACCATTTTTAAACCTATTGAAAAGACGTAACTTTTTCTAATATGGTTAGACTCTTGTTTCAAACAACATACACCATTTTGTGTTAACCATTCATTTCGGAATAGCATTTGGTTTCAGTTGTTGTCACACATTGAGATAATTGGTTTAAAAGATCCAAAAACAACAAACTTTGGTGTTTCAAACATGTAAATACAAGATGAACCTCTCCCACAACAATTTTTGAACTTCATGGGCCGAGTACTTGAACTTCTAGCAAAAAAATTCTTATACTTCGCTTTTTTATTCTTTTTTTCTCATATGAAACACACACCATGAAGTACGTGAACTTCTGGCTATTATCACTTTGAACTGCTCTCTGCTTTTTTAATTTGAACTTTTGGCCCTAACTCCTAAAACACTCATACAAACCGAGCACGTAAATCCTAGATTTTTGTAATCTTTGAAACTTCATTGCTTTTTTAATTTGAACTTTTAGTTTTATTATTTGAAAAAAATGATTTTTATGTAAACATTGTACATTTGTTTTTTGAAATTGAAACTTCATACTTTAATTTAGCATAAAAACAAGAAGAATTTGAGCATTTTGTATACATCAAACTACTCCGTTTTTTTAATTCGAAATTCTTGATTTTCTATTTAAAATTGAGTTGCTCCAATTTTTTAACAAATGTCAAAAAAACGCTACCCTTTAGCAATGAAAAAATAAATTTTCATAGGCATCAAACCGCTCTATGTTTTCAATTTTGAAACCTCTTCGTGCATTTTTAGAAATGAGAAAATTTGGAGTTTTTAATAAGTGTCGAACTTCTTCGTTATTCCGAACTGAACTTCTTGATTTATTTTGTAGTAACGAGAAAAAATCGAGTTTTTGTAATATATATCAAACTGCTCCGTTTGTTGAAATTGAACATCTTGGTTTACTCGTTAGTAATGGGAAAAACTCGAGTTATACTAATTTTAGTTTGAACTTCTTGTCTTCAAACAACTCTGTTTTTTTAATTTGGACTTCTTGATTTATTCATTTAGTAAATAAAGATATCTCTTTTTTTTCTAATTCTTTGGAGCATGTAAATCTTAGGTTTTTATAAACATCGAACTTCTCTACTTTTTTAATTAACATCGAACAACTTTTTTTAAATTTAACTTCATACTTTCATTTTTCGTCCACCATCACCCTAGCATATCCTTATGGAATTGGACAGCAGTGAAAAGTTGCGCCGGCTTCAGGAGGTCGAATAGAGCCGACAGCCACCTTGACTTTGAAGTGCTGCCATTGCGTCATAAGGTGGCAATGTTGAGACTCTGTGATAGCATCCACGGGGTAGCTTGCAGGAGCCGTGAAGACAGGCTCCAGCTGAAGCAGCTCGGTGGAAGCCACGCTGCTTCTTTGCTGAGATGGTGGGGTAGCTTCGGGGGTAGCTTCGGCAGGTCGCTTGCTTTGAACTGCTTCTCATTCCTCTAGCGCTTGTACCCTTGCGTGCAGCTTCTGTAGTTGGGTATGCTCCACTTTCTTCCTCCTCTCTTGGCATTTGTAACTGCCTTTGTCTGGAAACCCAGCCTTCCATGGAACGGAGCCTGCCGTGCCTCGTGTATGTCCAGGGTGCTCAGGATTCCCGAGGGCCATTGTGAGCTCGTCGTTCTCTCTCTCTGGAATAAATGTCCCTTCCTGCGCTACGGCGATATAGTCATGAAGCTTCGTGACGGGTATTCGCAGTTGCTCGCTCGTCCAAATGCACTCCCCTGTTAAAGGGTGCAAGGTTCCGCCAACCCCGAAGAACCAAGTCCTTGAACGGTCTGGCAAGTTCAATGTCTCTAGCTCGACCCCTTTATCAAGCATGTCATTCTCAGCCTTGGCCCACAATGGTCGGGCTTTGAGGTAGCCACCTGACCCCGTGCGATGGTGATGCTCCTTCTTTGCAACGTTTATCTTGTTTGTCGCTGACATCTTCTTACTCTTGTCCGATGTCTGTGGGCCACAAATGCGTCCAGTGATCTCTGAACTTCTCATATGGCCGATGAATTCTGGTGTCTTTTCTTCGTCGACAAACTTTGTTTTCAGCTCATTCTTCCACCTCCTGAATAGATTTGTCATCTTCTTAAGAGCATGAGACTTGATCAATGGCTCTTTAACTGGCTTCTTCGGATCCTCCTCTGGCGGTAGGGTGATTCCTTTTGCTAGTAGAGTTTCATTAAAGTTTTCTAGTTCATTCTTTTTTCTATAAGACCCGGAAATTCAAAAGCATTTCAAATGAACTCTGAAAAGGTTGAAAGTTGGCATGGTATCATCATTTCACCCACATAGCATGTGCAAAAAAGTTGAGAGGGTTATGGCAAAAACTAGATGCACTTCTTGTACAAAACGGACAATCTCTTTCGAAGTATCAGGGTTTCATACGGAAACTCATGTGTTACAAAGGGATTTCATTTTTTTTTTGAACTTATTTGAACTCCAAACTTTTTGTGTGTTCAAAATGCACCATTAAAACCACATCATCAATTTTCAACCCTTTCTGACTTCATTTGTTATTTTTCATGCATTTACTGATTTTTGAGCTATAAGACCCTGAAATTCAAAATCATTTCAAATGAACTCTGAAAATGTCGAAAGTTGGCATGGGATCATCATTTCACCCACATAGCATGTGCAAAAAAGTTGAGAGGGTTACGGCAAAAACTAGATGCACTTCGTGTACAAAATGGACAATCTCTTTCGAAGTATCAGAGTTTCATACGGAAACTCATGTGTTACAAAGGGATTTCATTTTTTTGAACTTATTTGAACTCCAAACTTTTTATGTATTCAAAATGCACCATTCAATGACAAATCATCAATTTTCAACCCTTTCTAACTTCATTTGTTATTTTTCATGCATTTACTGATTTTTTTGAGCTATAAGACCCTGAAATTCAAAAGCATTTCAAGTGAACTCTGAAAAGGTTGAAAGTTGGCATGGTATCATCATTTCACACACATAGCATGTGCTAAAAAGTTGAGAGGGTTATGACAAAAACTGGATGCACTTCGTGTACAAAACGGACGATTTCTTTCGAAGTATCACGGTTTCAGACAAAAACTCATCTGTTACAAAAGGCATTTTATTTCTTCACATGTAACTGCAGTGATATTCTAGATCAAAGGCATCATCATAATAGTTGTGGAGAGAAAGTCTTCACTTTTTCTTCTCTTGTGTCCTTTGCTTATTGCACCGTAACCATGGATAATCTTCATCGTTTAACAGGGTACTTGGGTCAGCCTTGACATTGAAGGGAGGAATTTCATGAAACTTTTCATAATCTTCAGACATGTCAGTCTTGCCCTCCACTCCCACAATGACTCTTTTTCCTGAATGAACTATGTGGTGCTTTGGCTCATCGTATGATGTATTCAATTCCTTATCTTTTCTTTTTCTTGGTTTGGTAAACATGTCCTTCACATAGCAAACTTGCGACACATCATTGGCTAGGACGAACGGTTCGTCAGTGTACCCAAGATTGTTCAGATCCACTGTTGTCATTCCGTACTGTGGGTCTACCTGTACCCGGACTCCTAACAGATTGACCCATTTGCACTTAAACAAAGGGACCTTAAAATCATGTCCGTAGTCAAGTTCCCATATCTCCACTATGTAACCATAATATGTGTCCTTTCCCCTTTTGGTTGCTGCATCAAAGCGGACACCGCTGTTTTGGTTGGTGCTCTTTTGATCTTGGGCGATCGTGTAAAATGTATTCCCATTTATCTCGTATCCTTTATAAGTCAATATAGTCAAAGATGGTCCCCTGGACAACGAGTACAACTCATCACAAACAGTGTTGTCACCTCTGAGACATGTTTCCAACCAACTGTTGAAAGTCCTGATGTGTTCACATGTAATCCAGTCGTCACACTGCTCCGGGTGTTTGGCGTGCAGATTTTTCTTGTGTTCATCGACATACGGGGTCACCAAGGTAGAGTTCTGTAGAACTGTGTAGTGTGTTTGAGACCAAGAATGCCTGTCCCTGCATATTATTGAGTCCCCTCCAAGCGTGCCTTTTCCAGTTAGTCTCCCCTCATACCGCGATTTAGGGAGACCTATCTTCTTAAGGCTAGGAATGAAGTCAACACAAAACCCAATGACATCCTCTGTTTGACGGCCCATGGAGATGCTTCCTTCTGGCCTAGCGCGGTTATGGACATATTTTTTAGGACTCCCATGAACCTGTCAAAGGGGAACATATTTTGTAGAAATACGGGGCCCAGAATGACAATCTCGTCGACTAGATGAACTAGGACGTGCGTCATGATATTGAAGAAGGATGGTGGGAACACCAGTTCGAAACTGACAAGACATTGCGCCACATCACTTCTTAGCCTTAGTATGATTTCTGGATCGATCACCTTCTAAGAGATTACATTGAGGAATGCACATTGCTTCACAATGGCTAATCGGACGTTTTTCGGTAGAAGCCCCCTCAATGCAACCGGAAGCAGTTGCATCATAATCACATGGCAGTCATGAGACTTTAGGTTCTGGAACTTTTTCTCTGGCATATTTATTATTCCCTTTATATTCGACGAGAAGCCAGACGTGAAGGAAATATGCCCTAGAGGCAATAATAAAGTTATTATTTATTTCCTCATATCATGATAAATGTTTATCATTCATGCTAGAATTGTATTATCCGGAAACATGATACATGTGTGAATACATAGACAAACATAATGTCACTTGTTTGCCTCTACTTGACTAGCTCATTAATCAAAGATGGTTATGTTTCCTAACCATAGACATGTGTTGTCATTTGATTAATGAGATCACATCATTAGGAGAATGATGTGATTGACTTGACCCATTCTGTTATCCTAGCACTTGATCGTTTAGTTTGTTGCCATTGCTTTCTTCATGACTTATACAAAGTTCCTCTAACTATGAGATTATGCAACTCCCGTTTACTGGAGGAACACTTTGTGTGCTACCAAACATCACAACGTAACTGGGTGATTATAAAGGTGCTCTACAGGTGTCTCCAAAGGTACATGTTGAGTTGGCATAATTCGAGATTAGGTTTTGTCACTCCGATTGTCGGAGAGGTATCTCTGGGCCCTCTCGATAATACACATCACTTAAGCCTTGCAAGGATTGTAACTAATGAGTTAGTTATGAAACACTAGTGCAGAACCGGGCATTAGCACCGGTTCATAAGGACCTATAGTGCCGGTTACATAACCGACACTAATTTGTGGTCACTAAAGGCCCCCCCCCTTTAGTACCGGTTCAGCACGAACCGGTGCTAAAGGGCAACCACGTGGCACTAGCCAGCTCTGGGGGCCTGGAGCCCTTTAGTACCGGTTGGTAACACCAACCGGTACTATAAGGTTTGGTGGGTTTTTAGTTTTATGATTTCTTTTTCATTTAATTTTGTGTTTCCATTTTAATTCTTTTTCGTTTGCTGGTATTTTACGATACTACACATTGTACACGTTATGCATCATATATACATCATGCATGCTTTGTTTATCAACGCTGCTGCTATGTTCATTGCACCCGCAGATATAACATGCTCATGCATGCTTTTGCATCATTACATCATCATATATATATAATAACAAGTCCTACTAATCATGCATCATCATACAACTTCTACTCGTTATTAATAATAAGTCATACGATCATCATCCTCATATATAGTCATCGAACCCAACCCTACATAATTGTTCTTAGCACATGATCATCAGTATCAGGTAGGACCTAAACACCCTTAAGGTAAAATAGCATAAAACAATATAGACCCTGACTCTCCATTATGAAGAATGGCGATCATCCTGTCTCCAATTCTTGCCTTTCGCTGCTTATTGCTTCCAAGAAGCTCCTTACGACTGTCCATACATTTTTTCCATTCTTTGATTGTTATGTCTCCACTTCTTTTAGAAACCCAGTATGGACAGTTGAGATTCGTAGTACGACCTGGTAGTATGTTCAAAACATGAAGGCTACCACGCGTATACATCAGATGAGGCACACAATCATTCGGGATTATCTGTTGAAAAACATAGTAATAACTTCGTAGTTAGCAATGATGTACTAGTTTTAGAAGTGTGCAAAAAGATGCACGGATGTTGTAATAGTAAAAAATAATCTTACCAGGGTATCTCCATGGTAGTTACCGTAGTTCAACACGTGCACTAGTGGCACGTATTGACCATAATGTTGAGAAGTTTGATTGTAGATATTGTAATTCTCAAGATCTCTACAAAATCCGACCAGATGTCGTTTCTCCTGATAAGTTAATTCGCAGCCTTTGGTGTAGTACGTTCTGTCTACCATCTTCCGCACATTCTTTGAAGAATGAAAATAAGCTGTCAATGGAGATAAGTTGTCAACATTATATTTTGAAATAAACAATATAAATTACTTAATAACTATGTTTAGCTCACATGAGGGAAGAACTGGAGGTGTATCCACAAAGACCGAAATCATAGGTGTCTCTTGCTCGATTGTAGGATCACCAAGATCCATGGTGACAAGCATACCCTCATCAAGACCATACATCTTGCAAAATGCATCCCAATTTTTGCAACCAAAATGGGTTACACTCTGAGCATTGTACAGCTTTACTTGAAAATCCACACCATGTTCGGTACTTAGGATAATTTTTTTGGTTTCAAAATTTTCATGGTCTTCAATACCCATCCTCTCCAAGACATAGCGTCTTGCAAAGCATGGGATAAGCTAGTCGAATTGGAAAGATGAAAAATACACGTTAAAATAGTTGAAGTCGTGCTTAATTACGAAAAAAACTATTGTCGTCGTTGCGTACCGTATGAACATCGCAGGTCTCCTCGGGCTTAATGTTGAAGCGCCGATCTTCGTCCAGCTCAATGAACTTGTCGCAGATACCTCGGTTGTCGTGGCACCAGTCGCACTCCCCCGGGCGGTTATCGTCGTCCGATGAGTACGACATTTCCGGCCTACGTTCATAATTTAGTTTTATTAGTCAACTATCTAGTTCAACTACTAAGCACTTACTATAAATAAATAAGTAGCACTTCCTCCGTTCCTAAATATAAGTCTTTTTAAAGATTGCACTACAAACTACATACGGATGTATATAGACATATTTTAGAGTGTAGATTCACTCATTTTGTTCCGTATGTAGTCCATAGTGCAATCTCTAAAAAGACTTGTATTTAGGAACAGAGGGAGTACTTACTAAAAACAAACTACTTCTATATATAGTAAAATAAATTAGTTTATTAAATCAACTAGCTAGCTAGTTCAACTATATATAAACTACTTCTTCTTTTTTTCCTTTTTCTAAATACTATGAACAAAAAAATCATTAAAATTCTATGAACAAAATTAATTACACAATCTAAATATCACCAAAAAAATCTATTAACAATAATATCACCAAACATGCAGATTCAATAATAATATCACCAAAAAAATCTATTAACAGAAAAAAAATCTATTAACAGAAAAAAATCTATTAATAGAAAAAAAATCTATTAACAGAAAAATCTATTAATTCAACTAGTTCAACTAAGCATTTACTAAAAATAAACTAGTAATTATATTAATTAATTCAACTAGTTCAACTAAGCATTTACTAAAAATAAACTAGTAATTATATTAATTAATTCAACCTGTTCAACTAAGCATTTACTAAAAAAACTAGTTCTATATATTAATTCAACTAGTTCAACTAAGCATTTACTAAAAATAAACATTAACATATTTCTAATTCATCTAACATAACATTTCTAACATTCTAAAAATAAATTAACTATAGATATAGTTCTAATTAATCTAAACATTAGAAAACAGAAAATAAGTAAAAATATGTGTGTGTGTGTATGTGTGTGTGTGTGTGTGTCTGTGTGTATGTGTGTGTGTGTGGTGTTTGTAGTGTGTGTGTGTGTATGTGTGGATGTGTGTGTGTGTGTGTATGGACGGGCCGGGCGCGTACG
>LT934120.1:4943980-4969274 GCA_900231445.1 Triticum turgidum subsp. durum | reverse complement strand
TCTTCTTCTCCTTATTCTTCTTCTTCTCCTTCTTCTTCCTCCTTCTTCTCCTCTTCTTATTCTTCTTCTTCTCCTTCTTCTTCCTCTTCTTCTTCTTCTTCTTCTTCCTCTTCTTCTTCTTCTTCTTCTCCTCCTCCTCCTTCTTCTTCTTCTCCGCCTTCCTTTTGCCATAACAGAAGAAGTCCGGAGTTGTAATAAGTTATTAAAAATAAAAAAGAAGAAGTCCGGAGTTGTAATAAGTTATTAAAAATAAAAAAGAGGTGCAATGCTCGTTAATTTGCTTCAAGCCTTTCGGGATAGTGTAAACTGCACTGCGCGTAGCTCCGTGCAATCTACCGTATTCCCAAAGGCTTGAAGCTAAGCAATGTGAGCATTGAGCCTCTTCTTCATTGTCTCTGCACTCAGGGCTTATAAACCGCTCTTACTCCCTCTCTCTTGGCGAGGTGGGACTAAACATAGCTTGCCATAACCTCATTAGTACCGGTTCGTGGTACGAACCGGCACTAAATGGTGATGGTAGGGCCATACCCTGACCGCAAGCTGACACATCCCCTTTAGTACCGGTTCATGGCATGAACCGGTACTAAAGGTTAGCCACGAACCGGTGCTATTGATCGCCGCCACGAACCGGTGCTATTGTACACATTAGTGCCGGCTCTAATACAAACCGGCACTATTGGGCTTCACGTATGACCCTTTTTCTACTAGTGAAATGATGTATTACGGAACGAGTAAAGAGACTTGCCGGTAACGAGATTGAACTAGGTATTGGATACCGACGATCGAATCTCAGACAAGTAACATACCGATGACAAAGGGAACAACGTATGTTGTTATGCGGTTTGACCGATAAAGATCTTCGTAGAATATGTAGGAACCCATATGGACATCCAGGTTCCACTATTGGTTATCGATCGAAAACAGTTCTAGGTCATGTCTACATAGTTCTCGAACCCGTAGGGTCTGCACGCTTAACGTTACGATGACAGTTTTATTATGAGTTTATAAGTTTTGATGTACCGAAGTTTGTTCGGAGTCCCGGATGTGATCACGGACATGACGAGGAGTCTCGAAATGGTTGAGACATAAAGATTGATATATTGGACGGATATATTTGGATACCGGAAAGGTTCCGGATGAGATTGGGACTATACCGGAGCTCCGGGAGGTTACCGGAACCCCCCGATAAGTATATGCGCCTTATTGGGCCTTAGTGGAAAGGAGGGAGAAGGAGCAAAGGAGGGGGCGCCCCCCCCCCCAACCCCAATCCGAATTGGGAGGGGGGCCGGCCCCCCCTTTCCTTCTTCCCTCCCCTCTCTTCCTTCCCTCTCCTACTCCTAATAGGAAAGGGGGGCCAAACCTACTTGGAGTAGGATTGCCCCCCCTAGGGCGCGCCTCTCCCCTTGGCCGGCCCCCTCCTCCTCTCCCCCTTTATTTACGGGGGAGGGGGCACCCCTAAGACACACAAGTTGATCTACGGATCGTTCCTTAGCCGTGTGCGGTGCCCCCCTCCACCATATTCCACCTCAGTCATATCGTCGCGGAGTTTAGGAGAAGCCCTGCGCCGGTAGAACATCATCATCGTCACCACGCCGTCGTGCTGACGGAACTCATCTCCGACGCTTTGCTTGATCGGAGCCCGGGGGACGTCATCGAGCTGAACGTGTGCTGAACACGGAGGTGCCGTACGTTCGGTGCTTGGATCGGTCGGATCGTGAAGACGTACGACTACATCAACCGCGTTGTCATAACGCTTCCGCTTACGGTCTACGAGGGTACGTGGACAACACTCTCCCCTCTCGTTGCTATGCATCACCATGATCTTGCGTGTGCGTAGGAATTTTTTTGAAATTACTACGTTCCCCAACAGTGGCATCCGAGCCTAGGTTTTATGTGTTGATGTTATATGCATGAGTAGAACACAAGTGAGTTGTGGGCGATACAAGTCATACTGCTTACCAGCATGTCATACTTTTGTTCAGCGGTATTGGTGGATGAAGCGGCCCGGACCGACATTACGCGTACGCTTACGCGAGACTGGTTTTACCGCCGTGCTTTGCACACAGGTGACTAGCGGGTGTCAGTTTCTCCAACTTTAGTTGAACCGAGTGTGGCTACGCCCGGTCCTTGCGAAGGTTAAAACAGCACCAACTTGACGAACTACCGTTGTGGTTTTGATGCGTAGGTAAGAACGGTTCTTGCTCAGCCCGTAGCAGCCACGTAAAATTTGCAACAACAAAGTAGAGGACGTCTAACTTGTTTTTGCAGGGCATGTTGTGATGTGATATGGTCAAGACATGATGCTATATTTTATTGTATGAGATGATCATGTTTTGTAACCGAAGTTATCGGCAACTGGCAGGAGCCATATGGTTGTCGCTTTATTGTATGAAATGCAAACGCCCTGTAATTGCTTTACTTTATCACTAAGCGGTAGCGATAGTCGTAGAAGCAATAGATGGCATAACGACAACGATGCTACGATGGAGATCAAGGTGTCGAGCCGGTGACGATGGTGATCACGACGGTGCTTCGGAGATGGAGATCACAAGCACAAGATGATGATGGCCATATCATATCATGAACTTATGATGTTTATCCTTTATGCATCTTATTTTGCTTTGATTGACGGTAGCATTTTAAGATGATCTCTCACTAAAAATTATCAAGAAGTGTTCTCCCTGAGTATGCACCGTTGCCAAAGTTCGTCGTGCCCAGACACCACGTGATGATCGGGTGTGATAAGCTCTACGTCCATCTACAACGGGTGCAAGCCAGTTTTGCACACGCAGAATACTCAGGTTAAACTTGACGAGCCTAGCATATGCAGATATGGCCTCGGAACACGGAGACCGAAAGGTCGAGCGTGAATCATATAGTAGATATGATCAACATAGTGATGTTCACCATTGAAAACTACTCCATCTCACATGATGATCGGTTATGGTTTAGTTGATTTGGATCACGTGATCACTTAGATGACTAGAGAGATGTCTGTCTAAGTGGGAGTTCTTAAGTAATATGATTAATTGAACTAAAATTTATCATGAACTTAGTACCTGATAGTATTTTTCTTGTCTATGTTTGTTGTAGATAGATGGCTCGTGCTGTTGTTCCCTTGAATTTTAATGCGTTCCTTGAGAAAGCAAAGTTGAAAGATGATGGTAGCAATTACACGGACTGGGTCCGTAACTTGAGGATTATCCTCATTGCTGCACAGAAGAATTATGTCCTGGAAGCACCGCTGGGTGCCAGGCCTGCTGTAGGAGCAATGCCAGATGTTGTGAACGTCTGGCAGAGCAAAGCTGATGACTACTCTATAGTTCAGTGTGCCATGCTTTACGGCTTAGAACCGGGTCTTCAACGACGTTTTGAACGTCATTGAGCATATGAGATGTTCGAGTTGAAGTTAATATTTCAAGCAAATGCCCGGATTGAGAGATATGAAGTCTCCAATAAGTTCTACAGCTGCAAGATGGAGGAGAATAGTTCTGTCAGTGAGCATATACTCAAAATGTATGGGTATAATAATCACTTGATTCAACTGGGAGTTAATCTTCCGGATGATAGCGTCATTGATAGAATTCTCCAATCACTGCCACCAAGCTACAAGAGCTTCGTGATGAACTATAATATGCAAGGGATGAACAAGACAATTCCCGAGCTCTTCGCAATGCTAAAGGCTGCGGAGGTAGAAATCAAGAAGGAGCATCAAGTGTTGATGTTCAACAAGACCACTAGTTTCAAGAAAAAGGGCAAAGGGAAGAAGAAGGGGAACTTCAATAAGAACAACAAGCAAGTTGCTGCTCAAGAGAAGAAACCCAAGTCTGGACCTAAGCCTGAAACTGAGTGCTTCTACTGCAAGCAAACTGGTCACTGGAAGCGGAATTGCCCCAAGTATTTGGCGGATAAGAAGGATGGCAAGGTGAACAAAGGTATATGTGATATACATGTTATTTATGTGTACCTTACTAGAGCTCGTAGTAGCACCTGGGTATTTGATACTGGTTCTGTTGCTAATATTTGCAACTCGAAACAGGGACTACGGAATAAGCGAGCACTGGCCAAGGACGAGGTGACGATGCGCGTGGGAAACGGTTTCAAAGTCGATGTGATCGCGGTCGGCACGCTACCTCTACATCTACCTTCGGGGTTAGTTTTAGACCTGAATAATTGTTATTTGGTGCCAGCGTTGAGCATAAACATTATATCTGGATCTTGTTTGATGCAAGACGGTTATTTATTTAAATCAGAGAATAATGGTTGTTCTATTTATATGAGTAATATCTTTTATGGTCATGCACCCTTGAAGAGTGGTATTGAATCTCGATAGTAGTGATACACATATTCATAATTTCAAAGCCAAAAGATGCAGAGTTGATAATGATAGTGCAACTTATTTGTGGCACTGTCGTTTAGGTCATATCGGTGTAAAACGCATGAAGAAGCTCCATACTGATGGACTTTTGGAATCACTTGATTATGAATCACTTGGTACTTGCGAACCGTACCTCATGGGCAAGATGACTAAAACACCGTTCTTCGGTACTATGGAGAGAGCAACAGATTTGTTGGAAATCATACATACAGATGTATGTGGTCCGATGAATATTGAAGCTCGTGGCGGATATCGTTATTTTCTCACCTTCACAGATGATTTGAGCAGATATGGGTATATCTACTTAATGAAACACAAGTCTGAAACATTTGAAAAGTTCAAAGAATTTCAGAGTGAAGTGGAATATCATCGTAACAAGAAAATAAAGTTTCTATGATCTGATCGTGGAGGAGAATATTTGAGTTACGAGTTTGGTTAACATTTGAAACAATGTGGAATAGTTTCGCAACTCACGCCACCCGGAACACCACAACGAAATGGTGTGTCCGAACGTCGTAATCGTACTTTACTAGATATGGTGCGATCTATGATGTCTCTTACTGATTTACCGCTATCGTTCTGGGGTTATGCTTTAGAGACGGCCGCATTCACGTTGAATAGGGCACCATCAAAATCCGTTGAGACGACGCCTTATGAACTGTGGTTTGGCAAGAAACCAAAGTTGTCATTTCTTAAAGTTTGGGGCTGCGATGCTTATGTGAAGAAACTTCAACCAGATAAGCTCGAACCTAAATCGGAGAAATGTGTCTTCATAGGATACCCAAAAGAGACTATTGGGTACACCTTCTATCACAGATCCGAAGGCAAAACATTCATTGCTAAGAATGGATCCTTTCTAGAGAAGGAGTTTCTCTCGAAAGAAGTGAGTGGGGGAAAAGTAGAACTTGATGAGGTAACTATACCAGCTCCCTTATTGGAAAGTAGTTCATCACATAAATCGGTTCCTGTGACACCTACACCAATTAGTGAGGAAGTTAATGATATTGATCATGAAACTTCAGATCAAGTTTCTACTGAACCTCGTAGATCTACCAGAGTAAGATCCGCACCATAGTGGTACGGTAATCCTATTCTGAAGTCATGTTACTTGACCATGATAAACCTACAAACTATGAGGAAGCGATGATGAGCCCAGATTCCGCAAAATGGCTAGAAGCCATGAAATCTGAGATGGGGTCCATGTATGAGAACAAAGTATGGACTTTGGTTGACTTGCCCGATGATCGGCAAGCCATTGAGAATAAATGGATCTTTAAGAAGAAGACTGACGCTGACGGTAATATAACTGTCTATAAAGCTCGACTTGTTGCGAAAGGTTTTCGACAAGTTCAAGGGGTTGACTACGATGAGACATTCTCACCCGTAGCGGTACTTAAGTCTGTCCGAATCATGTTAGCGATTGCCGCATTTTATGATTATGAAATTTGGCGGATGGATGTCAAAACTGCATTCCTGAATGGATTTCTGGAAGAAGAGTTGTATATGATGCAACCGGAAGGTTTTGTCGATCCTAAGGGAGCCAACAAAGTGTGCAAGCTCCAGTGATCAATCTATGGTCTGGTGCAAGCCTCTCGGAGTTGGAATAAACGCTTTGATAGTGTGATCAAAGCATATGGTTTTATACAGACTTTTGGAGAAGCCTATATTTACAAGAAAGTGAGTGGGAGCTCTGTAGCATTTCTAATATTATATGTGGATGACATATTGTTGATTGGAAATGATATAGAATTTCTGGATAGCATAAAAGGATACTTGAATAAAAGTTTTTCAATGAAAGACCTCGGTGAAGCTGCTTACATATTGGGCATTAAGATCTATAGAGATAGATCAAGACGCTTGATTGGACTTTCACAATGCACGTACCTTGATAAAGTGTTGAAAAGGTTCAATATGGATCAGGCGAAGAAAGGGTTCTTGCCTGTATTACAAGGTATAAAGTTGAGTCAGACTCAATGCCCGACCACTGCAGAAGATAGAGAGAAAATGAAAGGAGTTCCCTATGCTTCAGCCATAGGCTCTATCATGTATGCAATGCTGTGTACCAGATCTGATGTGTGTCTTGCTATTAGTTTGGCAGGAAGGTACCAAAGTAATCCAGGAGTGGATCACTGGACAGCGGTCAAGAACATCCTAAAATACCTGAAAAGGACTAAGGATGTGTTTCTCGTATATGGAGGTGACAAAGAGCTAATCGCAAACCGGATATGTATTTTTATTAAACGGTGGAGCTGTAAGTTGGTGCAGTTCTAAACAAAGCGTCGTGGCGGGATCTACATGTGATGCGGAGTACATAGCTGCTTCCGAAGCAGCAAATGAAGGAGTCTGGATGAAGGAGTTCATTTCCGATCTAGGTGTTATACCTAGTGCATCGGGACCAATGAAGATCTTCTGTGACAATACTGGTGCAATTGCCTTGGCAAAGGAATCCAGATTTCACAAGAGGACCAAGCACATCAAGAGACGCTTCAATTCCATCCGGGACCAAGTCCAAGTGGGAGACATAGAAATTTGCAAGATACATACGGATCTGAATGTTGCAGACCCGTTGACTAAGCCTCTCTCACGAGCAAAACATGATCAGCACCAAGACTCCATGCGTGTTAGAATCAATACTATGTAATCTAGATTATTGACTCTAGTGCAAGTGGGAGACTGAAGGAAATATACCCTAGAGGCAATAATAAAGTTATTATTTATTTCCTCATATCATGATAAATGTTTATCATTCATGCTAGAATTGTATAATCCGGAAACATGATACATGTGTGAATACATAGACAAACATAATGTCACTAGTTTGCCTCTACTTGACTAGCTCATTTATCAAAGATGGTTATGTTTCCTAACCATAGACATGTGTTGTCATTTGATTAATGAGATCACATCATTAGGAGAATGATGTGATTGACTTGACCCATTCTGTTAGCCTAGCACTTGATCGTTTAGTATGTTGTTATTGCTTTCTTCATGACTTATACAAAGTTCCTACAACTATGAGATTATGCAACTCCCGTTTACCGGAGGAACACTTTGTGTGCTACCAAACGTCACAACGTAACTGGGTGATTATAAAGGTGCTCTACAGGTGTCTCCAAAGGTACATGTTGAGTTGGCATAATTCGAGATTAGGTTTTGTCACTCCGATTGTCGGAGAGGTATCTCTGGGCCCTCTCGGTAATACACATCACTTAAGCCTTGCAAGCATTGTAACTAATGAGTTAGTTACGAAATGATGTATTACGGAACGAGTAAAGAGACTTGCCGGTAACGAGATTGAACTAGGTATTGGATACCTACGATCGAATCTCGGACAACTAACATACCGATGACAAAGGGAACAACGTATGTTGTTATGCGTTTTGACCGATAAAGATCTTCGTAGAATATGTAGGAACCAATATGGACATCCAGGCTACACTATTGGTTATTGATCGGAAACAGTTCTAGGTCATGTCTACATAGTTCTCGAACCCGCAGGGTCCGCGCGCTTAACGTTACGATGACAGTTTTATTATGAGTTTATAAGTTTTGATGTACCGAAGTTTGTTCGGAGTCCCGGATGTGATCACGGACATGACGAGGAGTCTCGAAATGGTCGAGACATAAAGATTGATATATTGGATGGATATATTTGGATACTGTAAAGCTTCCGGATGAGATTGGGACTATACCGGAGCTCCGGGAGGTTACCGAAACCCCCCCGGTAAGTATATGGGCCTTATTGGGCCTTAGTGGAAAGGAGGGAAAAGGAGCAAAGGAGGGGGCGCCCCCCCCCCAATCCCAATCCGAATTGGGAGGGGGGCTGCCCCCCCTTTCCTTCTTCCCTCCCCTCTCTTCCTTCCCCCTTCTACTCCTAATAGGAAAGGGGGGCCAAACCTACTTGGAGTAGGATTGCCCCCCCTAGGGCGCGCCTCTCCCCTTGGCCGGCCCCCTCCACCTCTCCCCCTTTATATACGGGGGAGGGGGCACCCCTAAGACACACAAGTTGATCTACGGATCGTTCCTTAGCTGTGTGCGGTGCCCCCTCAACCATATTCCACCTCGGTCATATCGTCGTGGAGTTTAGGCGAAGCCCTGCGCCGGTAGAACATCATCATCGTCACCACGCCGTCGTGCTGACGGAACTCATCCCCGACACTTTGCTTGATCGGAGCCCGGGGAACGTCATCGAGCTGAATGTGTGCTGAACACGGAGGTGCCATACGTTCGGTGCTTGGATCGGTCGGATCGTGAAGACGTACGACTACATCAACCGCGTTGTCATAACGCTTCCGCTTACGGTCTACGAGGGTACGTGGACAACACTCTCCCCTCTCGTTGCTATGCATCACCATGATCTTGCGTGTGCGTAGGAAATTTTTTGAAATTACTACGTTCCCCAACAAGACGGGACCTTCATACCGAGCAGGCATTCAAAGAAGATTTCCTTCTCTTCTTTGGTAAGAGCGTAGCTGGCAAGACCTTCATACAGCTTTGGAGGCATACCGTCTTTTTCATGCAAACGTTGCAGGTCCTCCCGTGCCTCCGATGTATCTTTTGTCTTCTCATACACGCCCAAGAAGCCTAGCAGGTTCACGCAAAGGTTCTTCGTCACGTGCATCACGTCGATTGAAGAGCGGACCTCTAGGTATTTCCAGTAGGGTAGGTCCCAAAATATAGATTTCTTCTTCCACATGGGTGCGTGTCCCTCAGCGTCATTCGGAATAGATAGTCCATCGGGACCCTTTCTAAAGATTACGTGTAAATCATTGACCATAGCAAGTACGTGATCACCGGTATGCATGGTGGGCTTCTTTCGGTGATCTGCCTCGCCTTTGAAATGCTTGCCTTTCTTTCGACATTGATGGTTGGTCGGAAGAATTGACGATGGCCCAGGTACACATTCTTCCTGCATTTGTCCAGGTATATACTTTCAGTGTCAGCTAAATAGTGCGTGCATGCGTGGTATCCCTTGTTTGTCCGTCCTGAAAGGTTACTGAGAGCGGGACAATCGTTGATGGTCACAAACAGCAACGCGTGCAGGTTGAATTCCTCCTGTTTGTGCCCATCCCACACACGTACACCGTTTCCATTCCACACCTGTAAAAGTTCTTCAACTAATGGCCTTAGGTACACATCAATGTCGTTGTCGGGTTGCTTAGGGCCTTGGATGAGAACTGGCATCATAATAAACTTCCGCTTCATGCACATCCAAGGAGGAAGGTTATACATACATAGAGTCACGGGCCAGGTGCTATGATTGTTGCTCTGCTCCCTGAAAGGATTAATGCCATCCGCGCTTAAACAAAACCATACGTTCCTTGGGTCACCTGCAAACTCAGCCTAGTACTTTCTGTTGATTTTTCTCCGCTGCGACCCATCAGCGGGTGCTCTCAACTTCCCGTCTTTCTTACTGTCCTCTTTGCGCCGGACTCCGTGCCGGAACCCGCAGTGATTCCGGAGTCCGGCAGGCGGCCCCTTCGTAAGAAGGGCAAGACCGTGGTGCCGGCAGCCTCTGTCCAACCGGAGGCGCCGGATAACTTGTTGGAGGCGCTCAACGGTGCTTCCATCAAGGAAGAACACCGCACTATCATGAGTGCGGTGATTTAGAAGGTTCAGCTCGCCAAGAGCAGGCTGACCGAAGCATGCAGCAGCCTTCTAACAGGCTTTGAGGTAAGAAGTTTTAAAATATGTAATGTAATACCGCATAGACAGTAGCCCCTGATGCTCGGTTCAGTGTTCGGAAAGAAAAACCAAACTGAGGATCTAAAAAAAAGATATACGCAGGAGTGCTCAAAATTATGTCAATATGGGTTTGCAGGCTGCGCTGCTGACCTCTGCCGCACTGACTGCGGAGGTCGGTGCTTTGAAGCAGGACCTCGAGCGGTCCGAGCACGAGCTCGGCCTTGCCAAGAAGCAGCTCGAGGACAAACAGGGTGAGTAACACCGCATTAAATTTGTACCTTACAGAAAAGGATTTTGGTTGCAATAGAAATAACAAGGATAACGTGGGTACTGCAGGGGCCACGAATGAGGTGGCGACCCTGAAGGAGGTCGTGTCCGTGGACGAATGCAATGCAGACGCGGAACGAGCAGAGCGAGAGAAGCAGGAGGCGCGGGTGGTGGAGGTGCGGCAAGAGCTCCAGGCTCTCATGGAAAAGCATGAGAGTTTGGAGAGCGACTCGAAGACTCGAGAGTCCGAGCTTGCCTCGGCTCTTTAAAGTGCCAAAGCCGCTAAGGCCGAGGCCCATAAGGCCCTCCAGGAGATTGAGGAGGTGAAGAAAATAGCGGCGGGTAAGGAATTTTTCATGCAAAGCAAGCATGTGAATGTAAATTACCTGTTACTTACCCGAATTCGGAGCTGTCCAGGGGCGTTTGCAGATCTGCCTCGCAGCATGTCCGATGCCGCCGCATTCTAGCGGGCCGAGGAGGGGAGATCAACGGAGAAGGTCTTCTGGTCTCAGTATGCCGAGGCCGGACATCCGGTGCCCCTTAGCGACCAGCTGAAGCAGCTGGTCGAGCTCCACAAGGTAGCCGAGCAGGCCATGAAGGGCCTCATAGTCCGGCTATGGCCTGAAGAGGCCATGCCTGGGAGCTACTTCGGCCTCGTGCGGCAGCTGGTGGATGCGTGCCCCTGGGTGGAAGTCATCAAGCGCTCCGCCTGTATTGAAGGTGCCCGTCGGGCCCTTGCCAGCGCAAAGGTGCACTGGGGCAGGCTGGATGGTGAGAGGCTTATCACGGACGCGCCGCCGGTGGGCAAGGAGTATCGTACGCCCGAAATGTACTATAAGAGTGTCCTGAAGGGTGCCCGCAAGATTGCGGATGAATGCCCCAAAGATGTAATTTTTGAGTAGACTCGCGATGTGTTATCCTGTGCGCTAAAAACTTTGTTCATATGCGCTAAGCAACGCTTATTAATTTAAAATATTACCTTCTGTGCGGCCGTTTATCAAATATGAGAGATGGCAAGTCGTCGGCTTCAGCCCCCATGCCACGACTGCTGGGGTGTTCGGGATAAACTTGAGCGCTCTTGTTCCCATTTTTGGGTCCATCTAGGGAGGCGCTCAACACAACGAACAAGGCAACCGGACTTATAATGCTTGAACACTCTCACTTAGCCATAGAATTCTATAATTTTAAATTTCGGCGAAGCCCCTAGTGTTCGGAAGACCGAATTCGGGGCGCTATCCACGCCTGGGCCAGACACAGCCGGTTCCTCGCTCTAAGCGGCATAAGTCTTTAGGGACTCGAAAAGACCTCTCGAACAACGACCAGCTCTCGCCTTATCATGACGGTCAGTTTTAGCTTTCTCCACTGAGGCGCTCGCCTAGCTCAACCGGGGCGCAATCGCAGTGGTTCTCCCAGTGCTACCTTAGCCGATAGAACGGAACATAAGGTACCAAAACATGGGAGCCGGGCAATCCCAACTATTGACCCAAGACATGATTCGGAGCCGATGCATATAATGCTATAAGTTCGGGGTGCCGCACTTGTGAAAGTGTTCGGACTTACGACACCATAATGCGGGGAACATAAGCCCCTGGTGTATTCGGCCGTACCAAAATGTACGGGTGCAAGATGTCATAAATGAACATATATGTAAAAAAGAAATGCAATTATAAACAAAAAGTGATGCATTGTTTATTCGAGGAATTCTACCATGGGTGCGGAACGATACAAATAGTGTGGTAAGCAAGGGTTGGACTATTAAAAGTGTCTGCCTCCAGGGGTAGGCTGCGGAATGGTGTATTAAACAGATTGAATGCTCATAATGGAGACCACCTGGGTGTTCGTCGTAGCCATTGTCCCCCCCTGGCTGTTGCATCGTGAGTTCGGCAGATCTACTGCCGGACAGGGCCTCTGGTGAACGGAGTCCTGTGGAAAAAATAAAAAAAAGAAGGAAAAAGAGTGACACACTTGGGAGCCCATGGTGTGATTAAGCCGCACTCTGGGCCTGTCAAGGTCGTGCCCCTCCCCCTATGCCCATGGTATCTCCAGAGCGTAATGATGTACGCGAGGGGCTAGTCTTGCAATCATGCGAGGGCTGGGGTTGGGGCCGCATTGCTACGCGTGCTCGGAACGTGCCAGGTGGTCTTGATGTATGTTACTCCGGGCGCGTTTGGCCATGTCCGGTCGTTTAACGGCTGGACTCGAGAATTGCCTTAAAAGGCTGCTCTGTACCTCTGCCGTGAGAGCCGCTGTGTGTTCCTCCGTTCGGAGGGAGCGTTCAGTGTTTCCGTTGACCGTGATGACTCCACGAGGGCCTGGCATCTTGAGCTTGAGGTATTCGTAATGCGGCACCGCGTTGAATTTTGCAAACGTGGTTCGTCCGAGCAGAGCGTGATAGCCACTGCGGAACGGGACTATGTCGAAGATTAACTCCTCGCTTCAGAAATTATCCGGGGATCCAAAGACCACTTCTAGTGTGACTGAGCCTGTACAATTGGCCTCAACACCTGGTATGACGCCTTTGAAGGTCGTCTTTGTAGGTTTAATCCTTGAGGGGTCTATGCCCATCTTGCGCACTGTAGCCTGATAAAGTAGGTTCAGGCTGCTGCCTCCGTCCATTAGGACTCTAGTGAGGTGAAATCCATCGACGATTGGGGTCTAAAACCAATGCGGCGAATCCACCATGGCGGATACTGTTAGGGTGGTCCCTTCGATCGAAAGTGATCGGGCAAGAGGACCATGGGTTGAACTTCGGGGCGACTGGCTCCATCGCATACACGTCCCTAAGTGCACGCTTCCGCTCCCTCTTGGGTATGTGGGTTGCGTATATCATGTTTACCGTCCGCACTTGTGGGGGAAAACCCTTCTGTCCTCTACTGGGTCTCTTCCTCGTCATCGCTATGCAGCCCCTTGTCATTGTTTTCGGCAATTAACTTGCCCGCCTGCTTGAATACCCAACAATCTCTGTTGGTGTGATTAGCTGGCTTTTCGGGGGTGCCATGTATCTGGCCAGAGCGGTCGAGTATTCGGTCCAAATTGGACGGACCCGGAGTAGTTCTTTTGAATGGCTTTTTCCGCTGACCGGGTTCAGAGCCTCTGAATCTGGCGTTGACTGTCGTATCCTCAGTGTTGTCGCCGTTAACGCGGCGTTTGTTTTTGTTGCGACGCGACCTGTCATTGTGGTCCTTGTTGTCCGGACTGCCAGAATTTTTGCTGAGGTTGTTACTACGAGCTTAGCCAGCTGTCCTCCCCCGCACAAAAGCGGGTCATGAGTGATGTGAGGGCTGCCATGGATTTCGGCTTTTCCTGTCCTAGGTGCCGGGCCAGCCACTCGTCGCGGATGTTATGTTTGAAGGCTGCGAGGGCCTCTGCATCCGGACAGTCGATGATTTGATTTTTCTTTGTTAAGAACCGTGTCCAGAACTGTCTGGCCGATTCGTCTGGCTGCTGAATTATGTGGCTTAGGTCATCGGCGTCTGGTGGTCGCACATATGTGCCCTGGAAGTTGTCGAGGAATGCGGCTTCCAGGTCCTCCCAACACCCAATTGACTCTGCGGGCAAGCTGTTAAGCAAATGCCGAGCTGGTCCTTTAAGCTTGAGTGGGAGATACTTGATGGCGTGGAGATCGTCGCCGCGGGCCATATGGATATGAAGGAGATAATCTTCGATCCAAACCGCGGGGTCTGTTGTGCCATCGTAGGATTCAATGTTCACGGGTTTAAACCCTTCAGGGATTTGATGATCCATTACTTCGTCTGTGAAGCATACTGGGTGTGCGGCGCCTCTATACTGAGCAATATCATGACGTAGCTCAAGAGAGCGTTGTCTGCTGTGTTCGGCCCGGTCGGAGTTGCTGTATCCAGCGCGACGGTAGTCGTCGTGGGTCGTGGGGCGCCCACGTGATCCATAGATAGATCTGGATTGTCTTGCCTTGTCCTCCAATATATACCGCAAGTTCGGCGCATTCCCCCGTGGCTTCGCGCTTTTCGAGCGGTGCCGGGGTACGGTTTTGGCAGAGGGCCTAGATGCCTCTCTGTCGCGGCCACGAGGTGGTCGATCTGCCGTATTGTGCGCTGGTGATGAAGGTTTGTATGCTTCCTCCTCTAGTCGGGGGAGAAACTTGCGTTTTGGGTAGCTTTTGGAGGGGCGTTCGAGTTCATACTCTTCGGCCGCGAGGACCTCGGTCCATCTGTCGGCCAGCAGGTCTTGATCAGCTCGAAGCTGTTGCTGCTTCTTTTTTAGGTTGTTCACTGTGGCCATTAGCCTGCGTTTAAAACGCTCTTGTTCGATGGGATCCTCGGGCATGACAAATTCGTCGTCGTTGAGGCTTGCCTCGTCTCCGGAGGGAGGCATGTAATTGTCATCCTCTATCTCCTCGTCTGCCGCTCTCTCTTGAGGGCTGCCTTCTCCGTCCTCCTGTGCTGAATCTTGCTGGAGGGGGTTGTCTTTGGCACTCTCTGGGGTGTTATTATCTCCAGTGCCGGAATCTCCATTCTTGTTGTGGCGGGATTTAGAGCGGCGCCGCTGACGTCGGCGCTTGGGCTGTTTCTTAGAGGAATCTGCCTCCGCTGCTTCTTCGCCGTCCCCATCCTTTGGGGTGTCCACCATGTATATGGCGTATGACGAGGTGGTCTTCCAGTGCCCTGTAGGCGCTGGTTCTTGATCATCTCCGGCATCGTCATCCATACCGTCGATGTCTTCAGAGTCGTAGTCTAGCACGTCGGTTAGATTGTCGACAGTGGCTACAAAGTGGGTGGTGGGTGGGCTTTGAATTTCTTTGTCGTCCGCATCCCAACCATCCTGACCGCAATCCGGCCAGGGCTCTCCTGATAGCGAGAGACGCTTTAGCGAATTTAGGATGTCGCCAAAGGGTAAGTGCTGAAAGATGTCCGCAGCGGTGAATTCCATAATCGGTGCCCAATCGGATTCGATTGGAAGGGGCGCTGGAGGTTCGGAGTCCGGCAAGGAGTCCGGCACCTCAGAGTCACGAGCTTTGCAAAGGACAAGGTCGGTATTCGGCTCCATCGCCGTAGCAGTTGCGGCTCCCGAGGCGGTGTCCAGCCACCTGTCCTCGATCTGCGCGGTCGGCTCCAAGCTATGGGTCGGAGTGGATTCGTGTGCGGCCTCCAAGGTACTGTCCGGCGGCAGAGCTAGATCATGCCCATCGTGACAGTGCGACACGCTCGGCTGTGGCTCGAGTCCGTCGAAGATCAAGTCCCCGCGGATGTCGGCCGTGAAGTTTAGGCTTCCAAATCCGACCTGATGGCCAGGGGCGTAGCTTTCGATCTACTCCAGATGGCCAAGTGAATTGGCCTGCAGTGCAAAGCCGCCGAACACGAAGATCTGTCCGGGGAGAAAAGTCTCACCCTGGATGGCGTTGTTGTTGATTGAAGAAGCCATCAAGCCTATCGGTGACGACACAGAGGAACTCTCAATGAAAGCACCAATGTCGGTGTCAAAACCGGCGGATCTCGGGTAGGGGGTCCCGAACTGTGCGTCTACGCGGATGGTAACAGGAGACAAGGGACACGATGTTTTTACCCAGGTTCGGGCCCTCTCGATGGAGGTAAAACCCTACTCCTGCTTGATTGATATTGATGATATGGGTAGTACAAGAGTGGATCTACCACGAGATCAAGGAGGCTAAACCCTAGAAGCTAGCCTATGCTATGATTGTTGTAATGGTTGTGTGTCCTACGGACTAAAACCCTTCGGTTTATATAGACACCGGAGAGGGCTAGGGTTACACAGAGTCGGTTACAATGGTAGGAGATCTACATATCCGTATCGCCAAGCTTGCCTTCCACGCCAAGGAAAGTCCCATCCGGACACGGGACGAAGTCTTCAGTCTTGTATCTTCATAGTCTTGGAGTCCGGCTGACGATGATAGTTCGGCTATCCGGACACCCCCTAGTCCAGGACTCCCTCAGGGACTCTCTCCCCCTTGCATCCGATGGCACCGGAACACCGCTGGGGGCCATCATCATCACCGCGATCTACACCAACACCGCCGCCATCTTCACCAACATCTCCATCGCCTTCCCCCATCTATATTCAGTGGTACACTCTCCCGCAACTCGCTGTACCCTCTACTTGAACATGGTGCTTTATGCTTCATACTATTATCCAATGATGTGTTGCCATCCTATGATGTCTGAGTGGATTTTCGTTGTCCTATCGGTAATTGGTGAATTGCTATGATTGGTTTAATTTTCTTGTGGTTATGTTGCTGTCCTATGGTGCTCTCCATGTCGCACAAGCGTGAGGGATTCCCGTTGTAGGGTGTTGCAATACGTTCATGATTCGCTTATAGTGGGTTGCTTGAGTGAAAGAAGCATAAACCCGAGTGAGGGGGTTGTGGCGTATGGGATAAAGGGGACTTGATATGTTAATGCTATGGTTGTGTTTTACCTTAATGATCTTTAGTAGTTGTGGATGCTTGCTAGAGTTCCAATCATAAGTGCATATGATCCAAGAAGAGAAAGTATGTTAGCTTATGCCTCTCCCACATAAAACTTGCTATCGGTCTAGTAACATAGTCAATTGCTTAGGGACAATTTCACAACTCCTACCACCACTTTTCCACACTCTCTATATTTACTTCATTGCTTCTTTATCTAAACAGCACCTAGTTTATATTTACATGCTCTTTATTATCTTGCAAACCTATCCAACAACACCTACAAAGTACTTCTAGTTTCATACTTGTTCTAGGTAAAGCGAACGCTAGGCGTGCATAGACTTGTATCGGTGGTCGATAGAACTTGATGGAATATTTGTTCTACCTTTAGCTCCTCGTTGGGTTCGACACTCTTACTTATCGAAAGAGTCTACAATTGATCCCCTATACTTGTGGGTTATCAAGACCTTTTTCTGGCGCCGTTGCCGGGGAGTCATGGCGTGGGGTGAATATTCTCGTGTGTGCTTGTTTGCTTTATCACTAAGTAATTTTTATTTTGATGTTCTTAGTTGTTCTCTATCTTTAGTTATGGATATGGAACAAGAAATACCAAAAAAAGTTAGGTTTACTTGCTACTCATGGAGATGGGGAACCTCCTAAAACCCTCGATGCTCATTTACGTGAAAGATATTATGTACTGCTTTGATAATCCTGAGAAAACCCCATTCAATTATGTTATGGAGACACGTTGGATCAACGTGAATACTTTAAGGATTATCGCTTGACTCAAAAAGGGAAACTATTATGGGATCAAATTTATATGTTGCATTGGTATGCTCGGCAACTATGCTTGAGATATGATTATACTTGTTGCTCTAGGATGAAGCATCTACACCTTCCCTTTTCATGCAAATTTAATGATAATGAAACCTTAGCTTCTTATGCTAATGGTATATATGATTACTATGATGGGGAACAAATAGAAGAATTTGTTGCTTTTATGGGTGCTTATGAAATTGAATCTTTGTTTAAAGAGTGTGAAAATATTTATGATGCTGTTTACAGACCTGAAAATTTAGCTATACTCAAATATTGTTATGAGAATTATGAATACAGTGCCGATATTGATGCATTTACTGAGAAGGTCTCCGCTTCCCAAGAAGAGACTAATATTTTGCAGGAGTCTATGAAAGAAGAAATTGATGAAACTATGAGCTCATTGGATGAAAAAGATGATGAGGAGAGCGAAGAACAAAAGGAGGAAGAGCGGATTAGCTACCCGTGCCCACCTTCTAATGAGAGTAACTCTTCAACTCATACATTGTTTGATTCCCCTTCGTGCTTACCGAAGGATGATTGCTATGATAATTGCTATGATCCCTTTAATTCGTTTGAAATATCCCTTTTTGATGAACTTGATGTGTGCCATGCTTGTGGCCAAGATGCCAATATGAATTATGCTTATGGAGATGAACTTGCTATAGTTCCTTATGTTAAACATGAAATTGTTGCTATTGCACCCACGCATGATAGTCCTATTATCTTTTTGAATTCTCCCGACTACACTATATCGGAGAAGTTTGCGCTTATTAAGGATTATATTGATGGGTTGTGCTTTACTACTACACATGATGATTTTGATAGATATAATATGCATGTGCTTGCTGCTCCTACTTGCAATTATTATGAGAGAGGAACTATATCTCCACCTCTCTATGTTTCCAATATGATAAATTGCAAGAAACTGCTTATACTATGCATTGGCCTTTACTTGGTGTGCATGAATTGTTCTTTTATGACATGCCGATGCATAGGAAGAGAGTTAGACTTCGTCATTACATGATATATGTTAACTTTTGCTCACTACTAAATTACAAATCATTGTTAATTAAAATTGGCTTTGATAGACCTTGGGATCCGGGTGGATCCATTACTTGAGCACTATATGCCTAGCTTAATTGCTTTAAAGAAAGCGCTGCCAGGGAGACAACTCGGAAGTTTTAGAGAGTAATTTATTTCTGTTGAGTGCTTTTATATAGTCTAAAAACAAAAAAAATAAAGAGGGGAACCCAAAACTTTTCAAAAAGAAAAGTGAACGTGAGAGAGACAAGCATTGTTAAAGTGGGAGCTAGCCTTGAACTTTGTCCATGCTCACGGAAACTTTGTGAATATTAATTACAGAAACTTTTCAACAAAAATAATTATACCCTTGTACAATTCTATTGTATTATAAAAATAATGTGCCAAGGTTTGCCTTTAGGATGTTCATAATGCTTGTTGGTTTGTGCGGTGCAGGACAGAAACTTTGGCGGTAGTGCGCAATTTTACATTTTTTTACTGGAACATCAAACGGTTCTGAAACTTTTTGCACTGTATTTCTATACAAATTTTTTATTTTTCCTAATTTTGGTAGAATTTTTGGGGTACCAGAAGTATGGTGAATGTTCAGATTGCTACAGACTGTTCTGTTTTTGACAGATTCTGTTTTTATGCATACTTTGCTTGTTTTGATGAAACTATCAATTTCTCTCAGTGGATTAAGCCATGGAAAAGTTATATTACATTATCTATAATTCAAAAACAAAATATGAATTGGTTTGCAACACTACTTAGAGTAGTGATTGCTTTATTATACTAACGGATCTTACCGAGTTTTCTGTTGAGGTTTTGTGTGGATGAAGTGTTCGATGATCGAGAAGGTCTCGATATGAGCAAAAGGAGGAGAGGCAAGAGCTCAAGCTTGGAGATGCCCAAGGCACCCCAAGTAAATATTCATGGAGACTCAAGCGTCTAAGCTTGGGGATGCCCCGGAAAGCATCCCCTCTTTCTTCAACAAGTATCGGTATGTTTTCGGATTTTTTCGTTCATGCGATATGTGCAAATCTTGGAGCGTGTTTTGCATTTAGTTTTCACTTTTCTTTTATGCACCATGCTGGTATGAGATAGTCCATGGTTGATTTATAGAATGCTCATTGCACTTCACTTATATCTTTGAGTATGGCTTTATAGAATGCTTCATGCGCTTCACTTATCATTTGAAGTTTGGATTGCCTGCTTCTCTTCACATAGAAAACCGCCATTTGTAGAATGCTCTTTTGCTTCACTTATATTTGTTAGAGCGTGGGCATATATTTTGTAGAAAGAATTAAACTCTCTTGCTTCACTTATATCTATTTAGGGAGATGACGGGAATTGGTCATTCACATGGTTAGTCATAAAATCCTACATAAAACTTGTATATCACTGAATATGATATGTTTGATTCCTTGCAATAGTTTTGCAGTATGAAGATGGTGATATTAGAGTCATGCTAGTGGGTATTTGTGGATTAGTAGAAATACTTGTGTTGAGGTTTGTGATTCCCGAAGCATGCACGTATGGTGAACCGTTATGTGACGAAGTTGGAGCATGATTTATTTATTGATTGTCTCCCTTATGAGTGGCGGTTGGGGACGAACGATGGTCTTTTCCTACCAATCTATCCTCCTAGGAGCATGCGCGTAGTACTTTGTTTCGATGACTAATAGATTTTCACAATAAGTATGTGAGTTCTTTATGATTAATGTTGAGTCCATGGATTATACGCAGTATCACTCTTCCATCATTGCTAGCCTACCGTCCATTGCCCTTTCTCACCGCGAGAGTTGGTGCAAACTTCGCCGGTGCATCCAAACCTCGTAATACGTTACGCTCTATCACACATAAGCCTCCTTATATCTTCCTCAAAACAGCCACCATACCTACCTATCATGGCATTTCCATGGCCATTCCGAGATATATTGCCATGCAACTTTCATCATCATCATATACATGACTTGAGCATTTATTGTCATATTGCTTTGCATGATCGTAAGATAGCTAGCATGATGTTTTCATGGCTTGTCCGTTTTTGATGTCATTGCTATGCTAGATCATTGCACATCCCGGTACACCACCGAGGCATTCATATAGAGTCATATCTTTGTTCTAGACATCGAGTTGTAAGTAAATAAAAGTGTGATGATCATCATTATTAGAACATTGTCCCATGTGAGGTTATCAAAATAAAAGAGGCCAAAGAAGCCCAAATAAAAAAAGGAGGCCATAGAAGCCCACCAAAAAAATAAAAAATAAAGAAAATGAGAGAAAAAGAGAGAAGGGGCAATGTTACTATCCTTTTACCACACTTGTGCTTCAAAGTAGCACCATGTTCTTCATAGAGAGAGTCTCCTATGCTTTCACTTTTATATACTAGTGGGAATTTTTCATTATAGAACTTGGCTTGTATATTCCGTTGATGGGCTTCCTCAAATGCCCGAGGTCTTCATGAGCAAGCAAGTTGGATGCACACCCACTTAGTTTCAGTTTGAACTTTCATACACTTATAGCTCTAGTGCATCCGTTGCATGTCAATCCCTACTCCTCGCATTGACATCAATTGATGGACATCTCCATAGCTCGTTGATTAGCCGCGTCGATGTGAGACTTTCTCCTTTTTGTCTTCCCCACACAACCTCCATCATCATATTGTATTCCACCTATAGTGCTATGTCCATGGCTCACGCTCATGTATTGCGTGAAAGTTGAAAAGGTTTGAGAACGTCAAAAGTATGAAACAATTGCTTGGCTTGTCATCGGGGTTGTGCATGATTTGAATATTTTGTGTGGTGAAGATGGAGCATAGCCAGACTATATGATTTTATAGGGATAACTTTCGTTAGCCATGTTGTGTTGAAAAGACATGATTACTTTATTAGTACGCTTGAAGTGTTATCCTTTTTATGTCAAATGATAGACTATTGCTTTGAATCACTCGTGTCTTAATATTCATGCCATGATTAGATTACATGATCAAGATTATGCTAGGTAGCATTTCACATCAAAAATTATCTTTTTTATCATTTACCTACTCGAGGACGAGCATGAATTAAGCTTCGGGATGCTGATACGTTTCCGTCGTATCTATAATTTTTTATTGTTCTAAGCCAATATTCTACAACTTTCATATATTTTTGGCAACTTTTTATATTATTTTTGGGACTAACATATTGATCCAGTGTCCAGTGCCAGTTCCTGTTTGTTGCATCTTTTATGTTTCACAAAAAACATATATCAAATGGAGTCCAAACGGGATAAGAACGGATGAAGAATATTTTTGGAATATTTGTGATATTTGGGAAGAAAAATCAACGCGATACGGTGCCCGAGGGGGGCACGAGGCAGGGGGCGCGCCCCTGACCCTCGTGGGCACCCCGTAAGGCGGTTGCTGCTCTTCTTTGTCCGCAAGAAAGCTAATTTTCGGAGAAAAATCTTGGCAAAGGTTTCAATCCAATCGGAGTTACGGATCTCCGAATATATAAGAAACGGTGAAAGGGCATAATACCGGAACGTAGAAACAGAGAGAGACAGAGAGACAGATCCAATCTCGGAGGGGATCTCGCCCCTCCCATGCCATGGGAGCCAAGGACCAGAGGAGAAACCCTTCTCCCATCTAGGGAGAAGGTCAAGGAAGAAGAAGAAGAAGGGGGCTCTCTCCCCCTTGCTTCCGGTGGCGTCGAAACGCCGTCGGGGGCCACCATCATCACCGCGATCTACACCAACACCGCCGCCATCTTCACCAACATCTCCATCACCTTCCCCCATCTATATTCAGCGGTCCATTCTCCCGCAACCCGCTGTACCCTCTACTTGAACATGGTGCTTTATGCTTCATATTATTATCCAATGATGTGTTGCCATCCTATGATGTATGAGTAGATTTTCGTTGTCCTATCGGTAATTGGTGAATTGCTATGATTGGTTTAATTTGCTTGTGGTTATGTTGCTATCCTATGGTGCTCTCCGTGTTGCGCAAGCGTGAGGGATTCCCGCTGTAGGGTGTTGCAATACGTTCATGATTCGCTTATAGTGGGTTTCTTGAGTGACAGAAGCATAAACCCAAGTATGGGGGTTGTGCAGAGAGAGCCTTGGCTCAGTGGTTGGGTATGTAGTTGTGCAACCCAACGACCCGAGTTCAATTCCCAGAATTGACAGGTGATGCACAGGGGTTTTCCCCCGTTTATTGAGGATCAAGCTTGATGTGTGGTGGAACCACTCATCAAAAATATCTTGATACTCATTTAAAAAAATTCTGAGGACCATGTTTATCTTGGTACTCATACTAAAATGGCCGTATGCATCCTTAGTTGGTGCAGAGGCCGGGAAGTGAAAATCTCCCCATTTTTAGACGTCCCAGTCGCGAAACGGTATCACTCGCGTCGCTCCCTGGGGGGCGGCTCGGGCGACCTAGCCGCCGCCGCCCCCGCTCCCCTTTCCTCCCTCGCTCCGCCTGCCACCGCCGGAGGAGGCCGACGGGCAAAGCCCACTCGGCGGACGGCGGTGGCGGGGCACCCTCGTCGCGCGCCGCAAGTCTTCGGCCCTGGACGAAGGCCTGCATCCGGCGGCGGCTGCGTCTGGCCAGGCGCGGGCAAGCCGGGGCGGCGGCCTCGGGCTCGGCGGCGGCACTGTTTCCTCCTCTCCCTCGTCGGGAGAGTGGGGGGCGGCGCTGAGGCTGGCCATCATCGATCTGGTGTGGCACATCTGGTGGCGTGCGGCGTGCCTGTGGGTTCGGCCGTGAGGACGGCGAGCCGTAGGCGTGCCAGATCTGGAGGTATTTCCCCTCTCTCTTCCATGCATTCCTTCCCAGTCCCCGGTTCGGTTTGGATCTTGCCGGATCCACCTCCGGTGTGTTCTGGTGGAGCAGATCGGTGTCCGGGGGAAACCTTGGCTGCCTTAGGCTGACCGGCAGCGGCGACGCCGATTTTTGGCGCCGCTTTCCTCCTTGGGGGCGTTGCTGAGGGCACCATCTCTCCTCTCCAACCCATGTCCGGGTGAAAGCCCAAGATCCAATGCAGATCGGGCGGCGCCCTGTGCATCGTAACCTTCCTGGAGGCGACGCCAAGGACATTGGGATCGGATGGAAGGGTCTGCAGGTGAGGGGTGGGGTGTGCTGCCTCCCTTCGGTGGAGCGGTGTTTCGTTCTACATATTCTTGGCGGCGGCTCTTGGCGGCATGGAGCAGCGGAGGCTTGGCGTCAGATGTGTGGTGACGGACACGCGCAGGAGGTCGACGCTGTCTGGCGTCGTGGTGGCGTCGGCGACAGCGAGACCGGGCAAGGCCGTTACAATAGTACAGCTCTGAAGATGGATATGTGGTAGGTGGTTGTGGCGGCCTCATACCCGGCGGGCGGTCTGGTTGAGGAGCACGCCGGACTGGTGGGTGCCCATACCCGGCAGGCGTCCAGGTTGGGACCTCTGGTCTTAGATGTTAGGTTTGGCTGCGAGGTCTGTTTGGTATTAGGCCCAGACCATCAGCGCCCCTTCATCAGTTAGATAGGAGTAGTGACAGAGGTTGCGAAGATGGTGGCTTTGGTCTTACTGTTGTACGACTTTGTAAGGTTTTGTGCTAATAATTAATAAAGTGGCCGTATGCATCGACCAGATGCAGAGGCCGGAGGTATTCCTCCTTTTCGAAAAAAAAAGTATGGGGGTTGTGGCGTATGGGACAAAGGGGACTTGATATGTTGATGCTATGATTGGGTTTTACCTCAATGATCTTTAGTAGTTGCGGATGCTTGCTAGAGTTCCAATCATAAATGCATACGATCCAAGAAGAGAAAGTATGTTAGCTTATGCCTCTCCCACATAAAACTTGCTATCGGTCTAGTAACATAGTCAATTACTTAGGGACAATTTCACAACTCCTACCACCACTTTTCCACACTCGCTATATTTAATTTATTGTTTCTTTATCTAAACAGCCCCTAGTTTATATTTACGTGCTCTTTATTATCTTGCAAACCTATCCAACAACACCTACAAAGTACTTCTAGTTTCATACTTTTTCTAGGTAAAGCAAACGCTAAGCATGCGTAGAGTTGTATCAGTGGTCGATAGAACTTGAGAGAATATTTGTTCTACCTTTATCTCCTTGTTGGGTTCAACACTCTTACTTATCGAAAGAGGCTACAATTGATCCCCTATACTTGTGGGTTATCGGCCAGGAGTGAGGGCCATTGGTCCCGGTTCGTGCCTGGAACCGGAACAAATGGGCCCAGATGAACCGGGACCAATGCCCCACGAGGCCCGGCCAGCCACCTGGGCGCACGAACCGGGACTAATTGGCTGGCCAGGACCGAACCAAAGCCTGTTTTCTACTAGTGAGCCACCGTCTAGGCAACATCTGTCGCTACTCCTATCCAGTTGATGGAGGGATGCTAATAGTCTGAGCCTACTACCAAACATACCTCGCCGCCAAACCTAAACATCTAAGACCTGAGGTCCCAACCAGGACGCCTGCCGGGTTGGGACACCCACCAGTCTGGCGCATTCCTCAATCAGGACGCCTGCCGGGTATGAGGCCGCCGCAACCACCTGCCACCAATCCATCTTCAGAGTTGTACTGTTGCATCTACCTTGCCAGGTCTATCTGCCATCGACGTCACCACGACGCCAGACACTGTCGTCCTCCTGCGCGAGTCCATCCTCGCACACCAGACGCCGAATCTGCACTGCGCCACGCCGTCGAGATCTGTCGCCATCAGTGTGTAA
>LT934120.1:4897134-4943797 GCA_900231445.1 Triticum turgidum subsp. durum | reverse complement strand
TAAGAACACCGCCGTCTTCCGATCTACTGATCTAGGGTTTCTCCCGGAGGTAGCAGACAGTGGCCTTGAACTTCTCCTTCGCAATGCCTTCAAGAAGGGAATATCAGACTGCTTCAGCCTACAAATCCTGAACAGCTGACTATAGCTAGACTTGAAAATGTTAAGTATGTACAAGAAGCACGGAGTATAGAACTGATAAAGAAACAGAAAATTAGAGAGCTCTCATTTGAATGGACTCTAGATTCTGGGAGGTTTATGGATGATGAGGAGGTTTAGGAAAAACTAGTGCCACCAAGTAGTGTACTGGAATTGACTATAACTGTGTACAGTAGTGTCAGCATTCCTGATTGGCTTATGGATATTAGGCAGTATATACCTAATCTTTCGGAGTTGTTTTTGCGGAATTTTCCTAAGTGCAACAAGCTACCACCACTCGGTCAATTACCAAACCTAAAATGTCTGGGTCTAAACGACATGGAGAGCTTGGGAGAGTGGAACACGACAGATACTAGTGGTGTGGAAGGTGCAAATGAGCTCATGTTCCCTAAGCTTAAAGAGTTGATCATACAGCACTGTGCCAAGTTGAGGATAGAGCCATGTCTGCCTAGAGCTATATTGGACTTGATAATAGGTTGTGATAATATACTATCATCATTGGGAGAGAGCTTGTCACACAGAGGTGCTTCCTCGCCTTCTCCAATTACTGATCTGGAAGTTATTGACAGCTGCACGGTGCCCTTGCATGAGTGGAGGTTGCTTCACCACCTCCCTGCCCTCCGTAACTTAACTATCACTATCTGTAGTGATCTGACTGCCTCAAGTGAGATTATCCAACGCCTGTCCTCCCTCAAATCACTCTGCCTCCAATCATTGTCACTCGACCAGGCAGAATTACTGCGTTGGTTGGTTAAGCCGTTAAGCTGACATCTCTGCAGGCACTACATCTGTCTATGTGTAGAGGCATGGCATCGCTTTGGCAGTGGCTAGGAAAACTTACCTCTCTCCAGAGATTTGAGATGAGTCACTGCAAGGAGATCAGGGCTTTGTCGGATAGCATGCAACAGCTGACCAAGCTTGAAAACCTAAGCATAACTGGCAGCCCTACATTACTGAAGTGGTGCAAATCAGAGGAGAAGAAGAAGCTTGGTCACATCAGAGGCGTACAGGTATTTGCCAGCCAAGATATCCTTGTGTATTGTTTTTATTCTCGCACTGTCTAGTGTTTATATTTTGTTTTGTCTATTTCACGCCTCATGCATCTAGATATTTTTTTTATTTTTTTTGCGAAAGTCATGCATCTAGATTACTTTAGTAAAATACATGATGACTACACTAATTATTATTCAAATGATCTGTTGTTTTGAATATACTGTTTCTGTTGTTCAGCTCTTACCTTCTGGGTCAGACGGCTCAGACGAAGAAGACATGCCAGATGGCTCTTCTTTTTGTGGGGAAACATCAGACCACTCAGAGGAAGACCATGACGTAGATGAAGAAGACATAGCACAAGACATATCGGATGACTCTTCCTTGTACGAGGAAACACCAGAGGACTCAGATGAAGAAGACATTGCAGAGGCCTTTCAAAGACAGCCTAGATACTGCAGGCACATCAATGAGGAACAATAAACGTAAGAGGCCAATTGATCTTTGAGGAGACCATTGAATTGACCAACATGAAAAACCTGGGTCTGCATAGTGCTCTGCATCTTATTTAACCTGTAGCGTCAGGTGGTTAGTATATGTTGGTGTAGTGATACTAATCTGTATCTATTCACGTGTCTGTCTTATAGTACTAGTCATTTGCCAAGCATGTTCCCTAAGGTACCTTGAAAATTAATAATTAAACGTGGGCATTTAGTCTCTCCTTGGCTTCAATTGGCTGGCGTCTTTGATGTCGCCATTGATAGTCTCATCTATGAGTTCCTACAGTGACAGACATCAAAAGACGTCACTATCAGCTCCTATCAGATCTCAAGTCAAGCGTAGGTGGCACCACCAGCATACTTCAGCTGCATCAGGTGGTTAGCATATGAATATTTGTATCTGTTCATGTGTTTACTTATAGCCATTTGCCACGCATATTCCCTGATGTATGTTTGCTCACGACTTCTGGTACTGGGATAATGAATATGATGCTCTGTCCTGAAAAGCAAGATGAATCTGAAGATGAAATGCAGCTCTTTTCCTTGCACCTGCAGGTTGCATCTTCTATAAAAAAGTGACGAATACATCCTTTGCTTCCAGTGGCAGCCAATCCAACAAGTAATGCAGTGCAGAGTAACTTGTGCAAGATGTATATATATATTCGCATCATAGTTTGCTTCATCATCACTTGTGCAAACGGAATGAATCCAACAAGATTCAGCATCACCACATTAGATACAAATATACTCCATCTTTCTGCTAACTGCAAATCATCTGCACCTATTTCTCCTCTTTGTGGGATAGAGAACTGAATAAACAATTGAGATTTATCATCTCAATTTTCACAAAACAACGGTGCAAAAAAATAGTAGGTGTTGCACTGACACTTGCAGTCTGTAAATCTCATCTATCTTTACTTATAACAGCAAAAAAATATAGTTTGCTTCCAGTCACATCATCTTATAAACTAATTACCGCCAGCCAACAAAAGTTAAAACTTACTAGTACTTTTTCAGGAAGTTAATGAGCCATGATACCCGGTCCTCCTCGCTCATGGCCATATATGCGGAGCCCTGGGCAGTGTTGTCCATCAACTGAGACAGGGCAACTAATAAAGATTCCTCAGCAAAGCCAGGCATGTTCATCACAGCACTATACAGCACATCTGGATCCACCTCATCCATCACAATAGTACCATGAATGGGAGCTGCTCGAATGATCTTTGGAGTGTCCTCTTCCTGTGTCATTAATGATCTTGGGACGATCTGAACAACAGAACAGTATAATCAGACAACAGAGCAGGTATAGCATAATTAAAACCATAATCCCGTTCTTCTTAGATGCATAATTAGTACAGTCGTCATGTATTTTAATCTGAATAATCTAGACATATGAGGCATCAAATAGAAAAAAAATACAAGCACCTAATTCGACACTTGTCATGATTATGCAAAGAAAGAGTAGGTACTTGGCGGGCACACATACCCCTCTGATGTGAACAAGCTTCATCTTGTTCTCCTCTGATTCACACCATTTCACTAGTGTAGGGCAGTCACGGATGACTAGATTTTCAAGCTTGGTCAGTTGTTGTATGCTGTTCGGCAAAGACCTGATCCCCTCACAGCCCATGATATGCAATTCCTTGAGAAAGGTAAGTTTTCCTAACCACTGAGGTAGTGATGTCATGCCTCTGCACTCAGACAGCCTTAGGTCCTGAAGAGATGTCAGTTCAGCTAACCATCTCGGCAATTCCGCCTGGTCGAAGGACAATGATACCAGGGAGGATAGCTGTTGGATGATCTTAGGTGAGGTGGTCAGATCACTGCAACCGGTGATAGTTAAACTACGGAGGGCAGGGAGTTGGTGAAGTAACCTCCACTGATGCAAGGGCACCTTGCTGTTTTTGACAAACAATTTTGTTATTGGAGAAGAGGAAGCACCACGGTGTGACGAGCTCTCTTCCCATGATGATAGCACATTATCAGAATCTATTATCCGCAAAACCGTAGCTCTTGGTGCACATGGTTTTATCATCAACTTGGCACATTGATCTATGGTCAACGCGTCAAGCACAGGCTTGCCCCTGGTATATGCCGTGTTCCACTCTTCCAAACTCTCCATGCGGCAGAAACCCAGCTCTCGTAGGTATGATAGCTGACCAAGTGATGGTAGGTTATTGCAATTAGGAAAATCAGAAAGATATAACTGAGAAAGATTAGGGAGATACTGCCTGATACACATAAGCCAATCAGGAATGCTGAAACTGCTATAACCACTTATATACAATCTCTGCACACTGCTTGGTGGCAGTAGTTTTTCCAATACCTCCTTGTCATCCACAAACCTCTCAGCACCTAGGGTCCATTGAAATGTTAGCTCTTCAACTCTGTGCAGTGTCTCCTTGGTGCCACTAGTTTGATTGTAGATCAGCATTAAACCCTGTTCCTGTTGTGTAGCTGAAGTCCATTGAAATGTTAGCTCTTTAATACTCTGTGCCTCTTCTGCAGACTTCACCTTTTCAAGTCTATATATCGTCAGCACTTCAAGATATAAGATGTTGATGCTACATTTATCACTTGAAGCATGCACCACAAAGTCTGCAGGAATCTTCAATCTGAAGCAGCCTAAGAGGTCCAGTGTATGAAGCTTCATGAGGTTGCCAACACTTTCTGGTATACTGAAATACACTTGATTCTTAGACAAGTCTAGATGCTCTAGATTAGAAATTGTACAGATAGAGTCAAGCAATCTAGCAATTTCTTTTTCTGATTCCGGCACCATGGCTTTCATGCACCCCGATAGATTTAAATACCTGAGTTTGATTAGATTGCTAATGACCTTTGGCAGGCTTCCTATAATTTCCATGTTACCTGATAAATTCAGATACTGAAGTTTGGTACAGCCACCCAAAGCTTCTGCATCAGACACACTGCAGCGTGATAAATCCAGATGAACCAGCTGCTTGAGCTCTGCGAATGATATTGGGAGTTCACGTATTTCAACACAGCCTGATAAATCAAGATGCATCATAGCTTTCATATCACCAATTGACTCTGGCAATGCTGTGATTTTATCAGAGCCTCTAAGGTTCAGGTAATTTAACTGTGAGAGTTCAGTGATACAATTGGGAATTGTTTCATATCGGATTCGTGGAGCACGAAGAAATCTCAACTGCCTTAGTTGACCAATACAATCAGGTAACTTCTTAATAAAGCATTCATTTAAATCCAAGACACGGAGGCACCTAGTTGACGAAAATGCACAATCACGAAGTTCTTGTTCGTCACAGTCCCTAAAGTGCAAAGCCCATAGATTTGCAGGAAAAGACAACTGCAATGACTTGCTACAATCTGTGAGCAATGCATAGCGGCATTTGTTTCCCTCAGTGTTAAGTTGATGGGCCAAAATCTCTCTTGCGAGATCATGCACTAGGTCATGCATTGTCAAGTATGTAACATATTTGTTTCGTTTTGTATCAATCTGTAGGAAAAAAATGCTGTTGGAATTTTGAATTTATTTCATTTTGTAGTAGTATATTTCTCAATGGAAATGCTGCCATATAACCGTAAAAAAAAGTGTACATAAATAGAGTAGTATATCAATGGAAGTACTTCCATGTGGGTACGATATTTTCATGGCCATTAATTTGGAACAATATTTTGTCGTTGTCAGTATAATATCAACTAAATCTGGTATGACCGAATAGGTTATTGAAAGACATGCAAATCGAGCGCCTGTGTTAAATTAAGCGTCATGAGTGCCCTCTCACTAACGGTGGCGACCACCATGGGCGCAGGCATGCATGCAGACCCCCTTCCACTTCCTACGTAAATTTGAGAAAGGTAATCATCCTAAACATTGAGTGATTGATTTATTTTAGCTACGTTGAGTGGTTGATTGGCTAAATTAATCGGAAAAGAATTGTATAGCTAATTTAGCAACTGTTGCCCAGAGCCCAGTACACATACCCACTGGCAGCCCGTAGTCCAGATCTAATTGGATTCAACTCTGTCTCTCTATCCTTCGGCGCCTACATTATCTAAGGGAGTTTCAGAGTGCAAATATATATTTGACACACACACACATATTTAAAAAAATCACAATTGTGTGTTGTATTAGGGTATGAGCACTAGTACAAATATTTCTAAACTATTCATATCTGTTATCCGTAACCGACAAAAAATTGCCAAAATGGAGAAACAATTTGTGCAACAAATTTAACTTTTTTGTACAATTCATGAACGTATATTCATTCACATTTTTTTTGTTAGTGAGCATAACATCGTATATTTGTGTACAACATACACATTTCTTAATTTTCCAATAAAATGTGCAAAAAGAATTGCAACAAGAGCATGTGCACTATAATGCTTCTGCTCCAGGAGTCATCATGAAAATATACAACATGTGAGCTGCAATATCTAAGGTTGAAAATAAGAGTAAAATATGTAGTAACTCACCCAAGGTGTATTTGTATATTGAAGGAAGGACATCCCCAAAAGTTGAGTGACATAATTCTCACAGAGCTGCATAGAATCAAATATCCTAGTCTGCTTGATGAATCCAAGAGCAATCCATTGGTGAACGAGATCATACTTGGCTATTATTTGACCTTTTCGAAAGATTGCACAATAGGAAAAACACAACTTCAACCAAGCAGACATGTGGCTATAGCTTAGCTGCAAAGACGCAAGAACTTCATGGCCCTCAGAAGTAGATAGATTCCAAATATGACTGTCTCTCACTGACTCCCATTCATCTGACCTCATGCCGTTCAACATGTATCCAAGTGATTGAGCCGCTAAGGCCACTCCTCCACACTTGATCGCAATCTCCCTTCCTATATGCTCCAATTGTTCTTGGTCGACTCGGTCTTCAAGGTCAGCCTTTTGTTTTATTATAGTCCAGCACTCATCAACCGTCAAAGTCTCCAGCTTGTATGGCTTAACTGCAGGACTACAAAATTTCCTTGCAAGGCCTCCATCACGTGTAGTTGCTATAATCACCTTGCTTCCTAGGCCAAGCCCTAGCATAACCTTCAGTTTATCTAACTCTTTTGGGTTCTCCTCCCATAGGTCATCTAGAACAATAAGGATGCTCTTACCATCAAATAGCTCTTTAAGGCGTTTATGAAGCATCTGTTTGGTAGGTATATTGCTGATCTTGTTTGTTAACTGTGTTATTATGGAGTTGCCAATCTTGTTCAAGTTGAATTCCTGGGAAACATATACCCAAACCCGAGTGTAGTCTTGGAACTTTGGGTCATTGAATACCAATTGTGCCAAGGTTGTCTTGCCAACGCCTCCAATGCCATATATTGGAAGGATGACCAATTCTTCTGTGATGCTCTCCGATAAAATAGACAATATTTTCTGTTTTTCCTCAGTCCTTCCGATGATTACTTCTTCAACATCTGATGATGTTTCCCTGTCAGCAAGTTGCTGCACAGTACGGTTAGAGTTATCTGTTGGCATCAAATTGCAATCTCCGTGTTCATTATTGTTCAGTTCAGCTACCATCATCTCCAACATATTAGACTCGCTCTTGAGACCAATTGTTGGACACGGGAGCACATCTGATATCTGCAACCAGTTTTTATGTGTAAGTACATGGAGAAGACCAATAGAATTATCATGCTCATGATCTCATAGTCCAGTAAATTCTCTGGGATGATTATGCTACATGTGTGTAAGCTAACTTATTGACTGATCTTTCAGTTAGATTGCTCTTCACAAAACGTGCAACCGGCTGAGGAAAAGGATGTAATACCAGATGTTGGAATAAAAGTTCAACATATATACTCGAATGGCAAAATCCAACACATCGAAACAACAAACATGTGAACACATGAGCGGCGTCAACACCACCTTCACTAAGACGACACCATTACACCAACATGGCCATAGTCCTGAAAGTGGGTGACGCGATGACATGTTTGAAGCGGAAACAAGGTGTGCGCCATGATTCTAACACTAGGTTAATGCTTACGGAGCATCACCATGTGGCAAGTGCTCTCCACCACCACCTCTTCCCCTCAGGCGGCGCCCCGAAGACACTCATATCTTCAACTAGCTCGTTTCTCCTCCACCACTCTACTCCACCAGCCACTGAGCAACACCTCTCTGCCTCTCCTCTCTCCCACCACCGTCTCCGGAAGCCACTGCTGCAGCCTCCAGCAGTGTCCAGTGAGGGCGCCGCTATTGGTTTTCTCCCTTGGATCGGGAAAACAAAATGACTGGGAAATGAGGAGCTGCAAAATCTACAACTGCTAACTAGTCCATGTACACAAACAACTTTCTTCTGCCAATCGTAAATTAAATGCTCTCTTGCTTTCATTTTGTTTGCATTAAGTATGCAGATCATACCTGTCTCTTGGGAATATGAGTTTCTGTCTTGCTTAGAATATCCAAGACTTCTGCTATATTAGGTCGACTGTTTCTGTCAGGTTCCATACAACGCATTGCTGTGTCGATGCATATCTGCACTTGATGTGATTCCTCTAATGGGTACTCCGAAGTAGCCTTTATCCTATTCGTCCAATTGCCAAGCACCTATGAAACAGGAATAGAGAGATAATTTGAAATGAAAAATATGAAAGTACGATATACGATACTTGTTCAAAAGTATTCTTGACACACAAATTTCATGGTCAATATATTGTATGCAGGAGAGAAGTTTTTCTAAGTCAAAAGGTGTGGCATGTGCTCTGATATATACATCATATTCTTGTTCAAAGGTGTCCGGTGCCACTTCCCAGATAACTAACCTAGATAGATAATATAAGATGTCTAATTAGGAGAGCAAAGTAAAAAAAAACATGTACTTGCTCAAAAACTGCAGATGGAAAAGCTCTGTAATCAAAAGGAACTTGAAATAAAAGAGACGTACTATATGTATATGTGCTTATCACCTCTCTCATGAAGCAAGATTCTACGTGCACATTTCATTCCATTTTTAGAATCTCCACATATGCATTTTTGGCACTTCACGAGTAGTATACAAAATTAATTATACTCTAGATTTTTCTACTGGCAAGCAGATTAATTACATGAATAATTTGACTACTGGTTGTTTATGTTGACCACTAACAGTGACATGTAGGTTCCTTACACATATAGTGGATATCCAATGCTGGTAGTTATTGGACCGGTGGAGTTCACATTTTTTTTCTTTCCGGAAATACAAAAGGAAACAAGCGTGTATATTACGTTAAAAAAATTTATAGCTCAACTAAGTTATCGACTCCTTACTTGGAAGACAATAATGCATAAAGTATCGACATCAGACATATCCATAATGTGATGCTTTGTCATATGAACTCTAGTGTCAAACTGAAAATGTTTTTCCTTACCTTTTGCGTAAATTGCGCGACTTCGTCTGTTTCTATATAACCGGAGTAACCCGGAGACCCTTTCATTATCTCTACCATCACAAGACCTAAACTGAAGACATCATTCTTATGTGAAATATAGCCGTCTTTTATGAATTCTGGTGGCATATATGCCCTGCATGATCAAAGGACACGGTCAGCATAAATATTGTTTATTTGATCACAAGAGGGAGAAGACTGAAAATGAGGAATTCCATGAGGCACTTACTGGGTTCCTCTGATTTGTTTTGTGACTTGAGTGTGTGATCCACCGAAGAGCCTTGACAAACCAAAATCCGCCAGTTTAGGCGCCATGGAACTGTCTAGTAATATATTGGCAGGCTTTAGATCAAGATGAAAGATTGGTGGTTCACACCTGTGAAGGAAATCTAATCCTTCACAAATGCCCTTTATAATCATGTAACGTGTGCTCCAGTCAGGTGCAAGAGATTTTTCTACACAAGTTGACAAGGAGAACATTATACACAAGAGAATTTAAGAATTTGGTTCTGCTTAAACACAAAGGAACATGAACGTATTGAAGTTAAGTTCCATCATACCACGAAGACGAACGTCTAGGCTTCCACCCTGCAAGTACTCGAAGCAGAGGACTCTATATATGTGTTTACTAAAACCTTGCTTACCCTTGTGTTCAACCAATTCAGAAGTTGTTTCATAACTGTAACCAAGCAACTGTATAATATTTGGATGCTTAACCCTCAAAAGGTTACCAACTTCATTGAGATATTGTAGGTCATCAATTCCATGTACCGTATCAACATGAAGCAACTTCACAGCAACCTCTCTCCCATTGTAAACCCCCTGTGCTTGGCATAAGCATCGTACACAGTTATTTGTTTGTAAGTTTGTCGTTTGTTGTTAGTGCTGGTACAATTTGAAACACAAAATGTCAAGTAATAAGCCGTACCTTGTAAACATCTCCATATCCACCCTGTCCTATTCTTGCGTCCACTGAGAATCCATTTGTAATCTCACGCAAGTCATGTAACGGTATACGCTTTTCTGCAGTCATGACATATCAGCTGGCTTGGACCTTCTGCCCATACACAAAAGGGAAGTGTGAAAACTATATTTCTGTTATCATTAAATGGAAGAAAACAAATGTTCTAATGATGACAAAGAAAATATAATCGTTGTGAGAAGAAATAGTTTAACATTCCGTGGTCCTTGCATTATCTGACCCTCGGTGCCATATGTGATATCAAGAATCGGGTAACCAACCTGAAACCTCAAGCAGGAAGCAGCGCCCTCCAACCCCTCTGACACCGGCTCCCCCCCTCTCCTCTCCTCTCTGCCTAGCCTCCGATGTCGACGACAAGCTAGGTGAGTCTCCCAACCCTGCACAACCAGAGCTGGATAGCAGTAGATCTAGTAGGCTTCCTCCTGCTAATGACCTCTTGTATATGGATCTGAACTCCCTGAGCTAGCCTGTGCAATGCGAAATCGAGCTCTTATCTACTCTTACATTAACGGGATTGCCATAGAAATTTTCTTCTAAAGAAGAAAATTGAAACAAAACGATTTATCGCCTCACACATCATGTCTCCTTAGAAAAATGCCATAAGTCGAAACGGCATGAAACCCAAAGAAGGCAGCGGCAAATCTGGTGTCACCAGTTGTGCAGATCTACTAGTATCTATTTTCTATGGATTTCCAGATGCTAGTGGAGATTTGGATGTGCCTACAGTGGCGCCACAATACAAATGTAGGGGGGATAGATCGCTAACCTGCTGCGTGAGTGGGGATCGCGGAGCTGTATGCAGCAGCAGATTCAGCGGCCAAATCCCCTCCAACTTCCAAGTGTATGCGGGGTAGGCGCCCCCGCCGCAGCCTTCAGACGCGGCTTGCCTTTATCTCCTTTTCCCTCGCCCGGCGCCGCCTCCACCACCAGTCCTCTATGCCGCACTATGGGCAGGAACAGGAATGTGCCATGCGCGGTCTCTCTACGCTTTTACGGTCAGACGAGACGGCTAGCTCTTTTTTTTTCTTTTTTCCTTTTGATTTTGACGGGGACGAGAGAGAGACGAGTCGTTTCTTGGTTTCACTTTCACATGGGGGCAGGGCAGCAGGCGTCTCATCACGTCCCCTCCTTGTCTCACAAAGCAGTTTCGTACGCCCCCCATATATCTCTCAAATTGAATTTTCAGATAAAGGCTTCTCAGCTTTGCTTTTATGTTCTACGCGTTTTCTTTTCTTTTTTGCCGGTTCTACGCGTTGATTTGATTGCCTCTCTTACATTTCTTATTTCTTAAAAGCATCTTAGCGATGTATACAATCATTTTATTTATTATTATTCACAAAGACCTTATAAGAAAATACATCAATATGTTTGAAGCTGTTATCTTAGCAACATCTGTCATCGTTACTCCTATCCACTTGATGAATGGATGCAGATAGTCCGAGCCGAATACCCAAATCTCTCACCTAGGTAACGCCGCCATCATTCACCATGACCAGGGTCGAGGTTCAGTTTTCACTGGTAGTCTTGCCGCTCGAAACTCGCCACTGGACAGATCTGAAGGCAGGTCCGCCGCAGCCACCTAGCCGGCCACCACCAACACGGCAGCGCGGGACAGAGCGACCATCGCTAAGGCACCGCCAGACGGGCAGAGCCACAACCTGGATGCCCGACCCATGACAGGATCTCCAGATCCAAGCCTCCGAGTAGGGGACTGCCTAGGCCACACCGCCGCCACGCGTCGAGCGCCCGCAACCCTAGGTCATCCAGATCACCGTGCTTTGCCCATCCCACGGTTGTCGCCGCCTTTGTCCGCAGATCCTCTATCGCACGCGGAGCGCCCACACACGCCCGCGCCACCACGGGAGGGAATCGGTGCCCCGCCGCCACCTTCCTCATGGCAGCCCGGCCTTTGCTAGGTAGTCCCCTCCGGCGGTGATGAGACTAGGAGGAAGGGGGAGGAGTTGTTGCGGCTAGGTTTTTTTTACATATGCGCAAGACATCTTGTGACCAATAAGGGCAAACCTAAACGGACATGGAATTTGTCCTTTTCTTTGTTCATTTAGGTCAGTCAGGCTTAAACCAATGTATGGTTTTGTCAGTCAGACACGTAAGCCAAGCCCCAACCGTTTCTCGGCAAACACCAACACCGCTGCAGGAACGTCCGAAGTTGGCCTTACTTGTTGTTGACATGTGTTGCCTATACGTCGGGTGCTCTGCAGCGACACTCGGCCTTATCCTGAAAAGGGCTGCCATTTTGTTTGCCCCCCCCCCAAAGATTGTGGCCATTAGGCCGAGTGTCGCACCCGGCATACAGCTGTACGCCAAGTGTGGCATAATACGTCTCCAACGTATCTATAATTTTTGATTGTTCCATGCTATTATATTACCCCTTTTGGATGTTTATGGGCTTTATTTTACACAATTATATCATTTTTGGGACTAACCTACTAACCGGAGGCCCAGCCCATATTGCTGTTTTTTTTCCTATTTCAGTATTTCGAACAAAAGGAATATCAAACGGAGTCCAAACGGAATGAAACCTCCGGGAGCGTTATTTTTGGAACAAATCTGATCCGGAGAGCCTGGAGTGCAAGCCAATAAAGCTCCGAGGGCCCCACGAGATAGGAGGGCGCCCCCCTGTAGGGCGCGCCCCTGTCTTGTGGGCCCCTCAGGCGGCCATCGACGTACTTCTTCCTCCTATATATACCCACGTACCCCGAAAACATCCAAGAGCATCACGAAACGCAATTTCCACCGCCGTAACCTTCTATATCTGTGAGATCCCATCTTGGAGCCCTTGCCGGCACTCTGCCAGAGGGGGAAGCAACCATGGAGGGCCTGTACATCAACATCCTTGCCCCTCCGATGAGTTGTGAGTAGTTTACCACAGACCTACGGGTCCATAATTATTAGCTAGATGGCTTCTTCTCTCTTTTTGGATCTCAATAGAATGTTCTCCCCCTCTCTTGTGGAGATCTATTCGATGTAATCTCTTTTTGCGGTGTGTTTGTCGAGATCTGATGAATTGTGGGTTTATGATCAAGTTTATCTATGAATAATATTTGAATCTTCTCTGAATTCTTTTATGTATGATTGAGTTATCTTTGCAAGTCTCTTCGAATTATCAGTTTGGTTTGGCCTACTAGATTGATCTTTCTTACCATGGGAGAAGTGCTTAGCTTTGGGTTCAATCTTGCGGTGTTCTTACCCAGTGACAGAAAGGGTTGCAAGACACGTATTGTATTGTTGCCATCGAGGATAACAAGATGGGGTTTATATCATATTGCATGTGTTTATCCCTCTACATCATGTCTTCTTGCTTAATGTGTTACTCTGTTCTTATGAACTTAATACTCTAGATGCATGCTGGATAGCGGTCGATGTGTGGAGTAATAGTAGTAGATGCAGGCAGGAGTCGGTCTACTTGTTATGGACGTGATGCCTATATACATGATCATACCTAGATAATCTCATAACTATGCGCTTTTCTATCAATTGCTCGACAGTAATTTGATCACCCACCGTAATACTTATGCTATCTTGAGAGAAACCTCTAGTGAAATCTATGGCCCCCGGGCCTATCTCTTATCATATTTGCTTTCCATCTACTTTATTTGCATCTTTACTTTTTGCATCTATATCAAAAAATACCAAAAATATATTTATCTTATCATACTATCTTTATTAGATCTCACTTTCGCAAGTGGCCATGAAGGGATTGACAACCCCTTTATTGCGTTGGTTGCGAGTTCTCACTTTGTTTGTGTAGGTGCGTGGGACTTTTGAGGAGCCTCCTACTGGATTGATACCTTGGTTCTCAAAACTAAGGGAAATACTTACGCTACACTTTGCTGCATCACCCTCTCCTCTTCGAAGAAAACCAACGCAAGCTCAAGACGTAGCAAGAAGGATTTCTGGCGCCGTTGCCGGGGAGGTCTTTGCTCAAGTCAAGACATAACAAGTGCCCATCACAAACCCATCTCCCTCGCATTTACATTATTTGTCATTTGCCTCTCGTTTTCCTCTCCCCCACTTCATCCTTGCCGTTTTATTTGCCCTCTCTTTCCCAATCTCCTCCTCTCTTTTTCGCTTGCCGTTTTTCTGTTTGCTTGTGTGTTGGATTACTTGTTGCCATGGCGCAAGATAATACCAAGTTGTGTGACTTCTCGAATACCAATAATAATGATTTCCTTAGTACTCCGATTGCTCCTCTTAATGATGTTGAGTCTTGTGAAATCAATACCGCTTTGCTGAATCTTGTTATGAAAGATCAATTTGCCGGCCTTCCTAGTGAAGATGTCGCTACTCATCTAAACAATTTTGCTGATTTGTGTGATATGCAAAAGAAGAAAGATACAGATAACAATATTGTCAAATTGAAGTTATTTCCGTTTTCACTTAGAGATCGTGCTAAAGTTTGGTTTTCGTCTTTGCCTAAAAATAGTATTGATTCTTGGAACAAGTGCAAAGATGCTTTTATCTCTAAGTATTTTCCTCCCACTAAGATCATCACTCTTAGGAACGATATTATGAATTTTAAACAACTTGCTCATGAGCATGTTGCCCAATCTTGGGAAAGAATGAAATTGATGCTTCGCAATTGCCCTACTCATGGTTTGAATTTATGGATGATCATACCAAATTTTTATGCCGGTTTGAACTTTGCTTCTAGAAATCTCTTAGATTCGGCCGCGGGAGGCACCTTTATGGAAATCACCTTAGGAGATGCTACAAAATTGCTTGATAATATTATGGCTAATTATTCTCGATGGCACACCGAAAGATCTTCTAGTAAAAAAGTGCATGCTATAGAAGAAATTAATGTTTTGAGTGGAAAGATGGATGAACTTATGAAGATGTTTACTACTAAAAATACTCCTCTTGATCCCAATGATATGTCTTTGTCTTCCTTGATTGAGAATAATAATGAATCTATGGATGTGAATTTTGTTGGTAGCAATAGTTTTGGAAACAACGCTTATAGAGGAAATTTCAATGCTACACCGTTCCCTAGCAATCCCTCTAATAATTATGGAAATTCCTACAATAATTCTTATGGTAATTTTAATAAGATGCCCTCTGATTTTGAGAATAGTGTGAAAGAATTTATGATTTCTCAAAAGAATTTTAATGCTTTGCTTGAAGAAAAATTGCTCAAAGTTGATGATTTGGCTAGGAACGTTGATAGACTTTCGCTTGATGTTAATTCTCTTATACTTCGATCTTCTTCTCCTAAGCATGATATCAATGAGTCTCTCAAAGTAATGAGAATTTCCATTGAAGAGTGCAAGGAAAGAACCGCTAGATTGCGTGTTAAAAAAGAAAGCTCTATAAGAGCGTGTTCTTCTAGTCTCCATGAAAATAACGATGAGGATCTTAAAGTTATTGATGTGTCCCCAATTAGATCTATGTTTTGCAATATGAATTTTGATGATTATGGGAGTGATGATGAATCAACTTTGCCTAGAAGGCGTCCCAAAAATTCGGAGTCTTTAGATCTTGATGCTAAAATTGGTAAAAGTGAGATTGGAGAATCCTCTAATAATGTTGAACTTACTATCTCAGATTTCAAGAAATTTGATTATGATAATTGCTCTTTAAAAATGTTGTATTTCCTTGTTGCAATTCATTGTTAATTCTCCTCATGCTTATAGTCAAAACAAAGCTTTTACCAAACATATCGTTGATGCCTTGATGCAATCTTATGATGAAAAACTTAATTTGGAAGTTTCTATACCTAGAAAACTTAATGATGAGTGGGAACCTACTATAAAGATTAGCATTAAAGATTATGAGTGTTTTGCTTTGTGTGATTTGGGTGCTAGTGTTTCCACGATTCCGAAAACTTTATGTGATATTCTAGGTTTCCATGATCTTGATGATTGCTCTTTAAATTTGCACCTTGCGGATTCCACCATTAAAAAGCCTATGGGAAGGATCAATGATGTTCTTATTGTTGCAAATAGAAATTTGGTGCCCGTAGATTTTATCGTTCTTGATATAGATTGCAATCTTTCTTGCCCTATTATTCTTGGTAGACCTTTCCTTACAACGATTGGTGCGATTATTGATATGAAGGAAGGGAATATTAGATTCCAATTTCCATTAAAGAAAGGAATGGAGCACTTTCCAAGAAATAAAGTTAAATTACCTTATGAATCTATCATGCGTGCTACTTATGAATTTAGTGCCAAAGATGGCACTCGTTAGATCTATCTTTGTTTTTATGCCTAGCTAGGGGCGTTAAACGATAGCGCTAGTTGGGAGGCAACCCAATTTTTATTTATGTTTTTTTTGCTCCTCTTTAGTAATAAATCTTGCATCTACCTTCTGGATAGATGTGTTTTTATCTTTTAATTAGTGTTTGTGCCAAGTAGAACCTATAGGATAACCTACGATGATAGTTGATTTGATTCTGCTGAAAAACAAAAACATTGCACGCATGAATATAATTTTTTTAAATTACAGGAACGTGATTTTGCATCGATTCTTTTTGCTTCTGTTCAATAGACAAATTTTCCAGGACTTCCTATTTTGGTAGGATTTTTAGAGTTCCATAAGTTTGCGTTAGTTACATATTGCTACAGACTGTTCTGTCTTTGACAGATTCTGTTTTTCGTGTGTTGTTTGCTTATTTCAATGCATCTATGGCTAGTAAATTAGTTTATAAACCATAAAGAAGTTGGAATATAGTAGGTTTAACACCAATATAAATAAAGAATGAGTTCATTGCAGTACCTTATGTGGTGGTTTTGTTTTCTTTCACTAACGGAGCTTATAAGATTTCCTGTTGAGTTTTGTGTTGTGAAGTTTTCAAGTTTTGGGTAAAGCTTTTATGGACTATGGAATAAAGGGTGGCAAGAGACTAAGCTTGGGATGCCCATGGCACCCCAAGATACTCAAGAATAGCCAAAAGCCTAAGCTTGGGGATGCCCCGGGAAGGCATCCTCTCTTTCGTCTTTGTTCATTCGTAACTTTACTTGAAGCTATATTTTTATTCGCTACATGATATGTGTTTTGCTTGGAGCGTCGTGTATTATATTAGTCTTTGCTTTTTAGTTTACCACAATCATCCTTGCTGTACACACCTTTTGGGAGAAGCCTATTTGATTAGAATTTGCTAGAATACTCTATGTGCTTCACTTATATCTTTTGAGCTTGATAGTTTTTGCTCTAGTGCTTCACTTATATCTTTTAGAGCACGGTGGTGTCTTAATTTTGAAGAAATTACTAGTCTCTCATGCTTCACTTATATCATTTTGAGAGTCTTTTAGAACATCATGGTATTTGCTATGATCATAAAGTTGGTCCTAGAATGATGAGCATCCAAGTTGGGTATAATAAAAACTATCATAGAAAGTGAATTGGATGCTATGATCAATTTGATGCTTGATAATTGTTTTGAGATATGGAGGTAGTGATATTAAAGTCATTCTAGTTGGGTGATTATTAATTTAAAGAATGCTTGTGTTGAAGCTTGTGATTCCCGTAGCATGCACGTATGGTGAACCGCTTTATGATGAAGTTGGAGCACAATTTTATTTATTAATTGTCTTCCTTATGAGTGGCGGTCGGGGACAAGCGATGGTCTTTTCCTACCAATCTATCCCCCTAGGAGCATGCACCTAGTACTTTGGTTTTTGATGACTTCTAAATTTTTGCAACAAGTATATGAATTCCTTTGATTAATGTTGAGTCCATGGATTATACACACTCTTTCACCCTTCCACCATTGCTAGCCTCTCTTGTATCGTGCAATTTTCGCCGGTACCATACACCCACCATATTCCTTCCTCAAAACAGCCACCATACCTACCTATTATGGCATTTCCATAGCCATTCCGAGATATATTGCCATGCAACTTTCCACCATTCCGTTCATATGACACGCATTACTCTTGTCATATTGATTTTTGCATAATCATGTAGTTGACATTGTATTTGTGGCAAGGCCACCTTCATAATTTTCATACATGTCGCTCTTGATTCATTGCATATCCCGGTACACCGCCAGAGTCATATCTTGTTCTAAATTTGAGTTGTAAATCCATAAAAGTGTGATGATCTTCATTATTAAAGCATTGTCCTAGTGAGGAAAGGATGATGAAGACTATGATTCCCCCACAAGTCGGGATGAGACTTCGGACTTTACAAAAAAGAAAAAAAAAGAGAAAGGCCAAAAAAAGAAAAAAAAGAAAAGCCAAAGAAAAAAAGAAAAAGAAAAAGAAGAAAAAAAAAATAAAATGAGAGAAAAAGAGAGAAAGGACAATGCTACTATCTCTTTTTCCACACTTGTGCTTCAAAATAGCACCATGATCTTCATGATAGAGAGTCTCATATGTTGTCACTTTCATATACTAGTGGGAATTTTTCATTATAGAACTTGGCTTGTATATTCCAATGATGGGCCTCCTCAAAAGTGCCCTAGGTCTTCATGAGCAAGCAAGTTGGATGCACCCCACTTAGTTTCTTTTATTGAGCTTTCATATATTTATAGCTCTAGTGCATCCGTTGCATGGCAATCCCTACTCACTCACATTGATATCTATTAATGGGCATCTCCATAGCCCGTTGATACGCCTAGTTGATGTGAGACTATCTTCTCCTTTTTGTCTTCTTCACAACTACCATTCTATTCCACATATATTGCTATGTCCATGGCTCACGCTCATGTATTGCGTGAAAGTTGAAAAAGTTTGAGATTATTAAAGTATGAAACAATTGCTTGGCTTGTCATCGGGGTTGTGCATGATTAAATACTTTGTGTGATGAAGATAGAGCATAGCCATACTATATGATTTTGTAGGGATAACTTTCTTTAGCCATGTTATTTTGAGAAGATATGATTACTTTGATTACTATGCTTGAAGTATTACTATTTCTTATGTCAATATGAACTTTTATTTTGTATTCATTTGGATCTGAACATTCATGCCACAATAAAGAAAATTACATTGAGAAATATGCTAGGTAGCATTCCACATCAAAAAATTCTTTTTTATTATTTACCTACTCGAGGACGAGCAGGAATTAAGCTTGGGGATGCTTGATACGTCTCCAACGTATCTATATTTTTTGATTGTTCCATGCTATTATATTACCCCTTTTGGATGTTTATGGGCCTTATTTTACACAATTATATCATTTTTGGGACTAACCTACTAACCGGAGGCCCAGCCCATATTGCTGTTTTTTTTGCCTATTTCAGTATTTCGAAGAAAAGGAATATCAAACGGAGTCCAAACAGAATGAAACCTTTGGGAGCGTTATTTTTGGAACAAATTTGATCCGGAGAGCCTGGAGTGCAAGTCAATAAAGCTCCGAGGGCCCCACGAGATAGGAGGGCGCCCCCCCTGTAGGGCGCGCCCCCTGTCTTGTGGGCCCCTCAGGCGGCCATCGACGTACTTCTTCCTCCTATATATACCTACGTACCCCGAAAACATCCAGGAGCATCATGAAACACAATTTCCACCGTCGTAACCTTCTGTATCCGCGAGATCCCATCTTGGAGCCCTTGCCGGCACTCTGCCGGAGGGGGAAGCAACCATGGAGGGCCTCTACATCAACATCCTTGCCCCACCGATGAGTTGTGAGTAGTTTACCACAGACCTACGGGTCCATAGTTATTAGCTAGATGGCTTCTTCTCTCTTTTTGGATCTCAATACAATGTTCTCCCCCTCTCTTGTGGAGATCTATTCGATGTAATTTCTTTTTGCGGTGTGTTTGTCGAGATCCGATGAATTGTGGGTTTATGATCAAGTTTATCTATGAATAATATTTGAATCTTCTCTGAATTCTTTTATGTATGATTGAGTTATCTTTTCAAGTCTCTTCGAATTATCAGTTTGGTTTGGCCTACTAGATTGATCTTTCTTACCATGGGAGAAGTGCTTAGCTTTGGGTTCAATCTTGCGGTGTTCTTACCCAGTGACAGAAAGGGTTGCAAGACACGTATTGTATTGTTGCCATCGAGGATAACAAGATGGGGTTTATATCATATTGCATGTGTTTATCCCTCTACATCATGTCTTCTTGCTTAATGCGTTACTCTGTTCTTATGAACTTAATACTCTAGATGCATGCTGGATAGCGGTCGATGTGTGAAGTAATAGTAGTAGATGCAGGCAGGAGTCGGTCTACTTGTTTTGGACGTGATGCCTATATACATGATCATGCCTAGATAATCTCATAACTATGCGCTTTTCTATCAATTGCTCGACAGTAATGTGTTCACCCACCGTAATACTTCTGCTATCTTGAGAGAAGCCTCTAGTGAAACCTATAGCCCCCGGGTCTATCTCTTATCATATTTGCTTTCCATCTACTTTATTTGCATCTTTACTTTTTGCATCTATATCAAAAAATACCAAAAATATATTTATCTTATCATACTATCTTTATTAGATCTCTCTTTCGCAAGTGGCCATGAAGGGATTGACAACCCCTTTATTGTGTTGGTTGCGAGTTCTCAGTTTGTTTGTGTAGGTGCGTGGGACTTTTGAGGAGCCTCCTACTAGATTGATACCTCGGTTCTCAAAACTGAGGGAAATACTTACGCTACACTTTGCTGCATCACCCTCTCCTCTTCGAGGAAAACCAACACAAGCTCAAGACATAGCATGGCACTCGGCGCACTATGTTCACTAGTAGAAAACAGGGTACTAGTCCCTGTTCCAGAGGGCCTTTAGTCCCGGTTCTGGAACCGGGACAAATTAAACGGGACTAAAGACCAAAACCTTTAGTCCTGGTTTGCTTACGAACTGGGACAGAAGGGGCTCCACATGGCCGCTGGGGGGCACCTAGGCAGGAGGACCTTTAGTCTCGGTTGGTAACACCAACCAGGACTAAAAGGCAACCACGCGTCAGCAGCTCACAGGCGCTGGTTTTTTTAAGGGGATGTTTAAGGGTTAATTTAGGGGTTTCATATTGTGTTAGATAGCTAATAGAGAGAAGTGACATCTCTTTCTCCGTGCTTGGTCACCTTGGTGAACTGCATGTTGTGTGTGACACTTGGCGTCACACACTCGGCTTATAGTTCGTCAGCATACGAACGTAAGCCATGTGTCTTTTGTCAGGGGCTTGGCGTATAGACATGCCAATGCGAAAACGACGATTCATGGCAAAATAAAGCAACTGACGGCCAGCCCACACTAACAGTATCGGGAGTAAACCGAGCGCCAGACACACGCACAGTAGACATGTAAGCCAAGACCCAACTGTCTCTCGGCAAACACCAACGCCACTGCAGGAACATCCGAAGTTGGCCTTGCTTGTTGCTGACATGTGTTGCCTATATGCTGGGTGCTCTGCAACGACACCCGACCTTATCCTGAAAAGGGCTGCCATTTTGTTCGCCCCCTCCCCCCCCAAAGATTGTGGCCATTAGGCCGAGTGTCCCACCCGGCATACAGCTGTATGCCAAGCGTGGCACTCGACGCACTATGTTCACTAGTAGAAAACAGGGTACTAGTACCTGCTCCAGAGGGCCTTTAGTCCCGGTTCTGGAACTGGGACAAATCAAACGGGACTAAAGATCAAAACCTTTAGTCCCGGTTTGCTTACGAATCGGGACAGAAGGGGCTCCACATGGCCACTGCCGGGCGCCCAGGCAGGAGGACCTTTAGTCCCGGTTGGTAACACCAACCAGGACTAAAAGGCAGCCACGCGTTAGGAGCTCACAGGCGCTGGGATTTTTTAGGGGGGGGGGGGTTAGGGGTTTCAGAGGGTTAATTTAGGGGTTCATATTGTGTTAGCTAGCTAATAGAGAGAAGTGACCTCTCTTTCTCCGTGCTTGGTCGACACTAGCTACTATACGTATAGAGGGAACTCAACACGCTAGTGTAGCGACCAGACCTCAAACAGTCTGATCTCTGTGCTCAGTGTCATCCCTGGATCAGTAATGCTGACACCACACATTACTTAGAGGATTTATAATAGAGTAGCAATCACACACTTATTACATCGAATGTCTCAAAAGAGAACTTATTGAAATAGATATGGCCTAAGGCCATCTAAAATACGATAACAACGGAAGGCTTGGAAGATAAGCGAGTCCATCAACTCCAACGGCATCACTGAGTATAGAACCACGACCTAAAAGCACCTTACTCGTCGTCTGAAAAGTCTGCAACATGAAACGTTGCAGCCCGAAAACGGGTCAGCACATGGAATATGCTGGCAATGTAACACACAAATAATAACAATTGAATAAGCTATACTACATGCATATATGGCTGGTGGAAAAGCTCTATGGTTACAGTTTTTGCATAAAGCCAATTTTTCCCTACTACAAAGGAATAAATTTATTTAACTATCATGGTGGTTGTTAAATATTGAGAATGGTTGACAGCATTCTCAATCCCAATTAAATGTACTCATTAACATCCGAATAATATTAATTTAGAAGTAACATGATGAGATTCACATGATATCCAGGTACTAGATACTCAAGATGTCCATAACCGGGGACACGACTAATCATGATTAGTTTGTTACACTCTGCAGAGGTTTGCGCACTTTCCCCACATGACTCGATCTCCTCCGTTCGGTTTCTTGCACTACATGGTGTTTGAGAAACGGATAATCGAGACATAGTCTTTCAGAAGCGCTTGCACCTTACGTATAGGGTAGACCGTACCAACCTACATCCCCTACATCTGCTAGTCTACCCTGTAAGAGTTCGCACGACTTAGTCAACTATGCTAGAGCCCATAATAGCATGCGGCTGCACACGGAGGTTTCTAGCATGAATAATCTTATGATCCCTTTGAGCCTGGGTGGCAGTCCGAAGAAAAACAGGCAAGTCCTGATAGAAACCAGGTGCCTCAATCCACACAAATGTGTGTTTAAGTTGCCACCTTAAATAAACTTTTAATTAACAAACTCACATCTGTCATGGATACACTCACCCAATCCACGTCTACTAGCATAGCATGGCATAACAAGCAAGCGTAGAAGTAACTCCCAAAGGTTTGATAATAAAACAGGTAATAGGTACTACCTCATCTACTTCCCATAACCCATAATTTAATTAGATCCTAATCATGCAATTGTTTGAGGATTGATCTAATGCATAAAAGTGGGTAGTAGAAAAGTTATGATCAAAGTGTTACTTGCCTTGCTGATGATCCGCGAAACCTAGAGATTCGAAGTAACAGGCGGCGCACTCCGGGTATTCTATCGCAGACAAACAAACAAGCATACAATAAGTACTCATCTAATGCACAGGTAAAACTCGAACAAGTGATCTAACCAGAATGTTCAACTTAAGAACTCTGGTTTGCAAAAAGAATCAAATCAAACAAAGCAACGAAAGTCAAACGGCGAAAGAAAACAGCTTCGTTTTACTAATCTGGATCTAAGTCAAATTTTACAGAAGCAAAAACTTGTTTATGTTGATTATTCGGAAAGAGGGTTTCGAGACGAAACTCCAGGCGCTTGAATCGCCTGATTCCGATAAACGAGCAAAAAGTTATACTAAAACGAAAATCGAATCAGGAATCGCGATCAGAAAAATCGTGGATTAAATCCGAGAAAAAGAAAAAACGACGAACGGGTTAACGAATGAACGTTCGTTAACTAAACTAATCTGACGAACACTTTTGTTAAATCGAACGAACGAGCGAACGCTCGCTAAATAACCGAACCGAAAAAAACCAATCTAACGAAAAACTGAAAAAAAACCGAAGAAAAACCGCTCGGTTTTCTAAAAAAACCGGCACGGAAATCGAGGCGCGGCGAACCTCGGGTGGGGGATCGACGGCGGCGGCGGTGTTCGGCGGGGTCGGCGGCGGCTGGCGGCTAGGGTTAGGGTTTCGGCGGGGTGGGCCGGTGGCGGTGAGTGGGCTGGGCGGCGGCGGCTGACGGGCCTGGGGGGGCTCGGGGCGGCGCTATTTAAAGGCTCCCCGGGCGGAGTCCCGCTCGGGCACGGCCCAAAGGCGGTTCGCGTTTTTTTAAATAATTCTGCACAGAAGAAAAATAAAAAGAAATACTAAACGGACTCCGAAAATCCCGAAATAAATTTTTCCCGACTTCTAAAATCAAGCCGGACAAGGAACATTTATTTGGGGCCTAAATGCAATTTTGAAAAACGCGCATTTTTCCTAAATTCAAATAAAAGGCGAAAAACTCCAAAATAAATCTTATTTGATTTTTTATTAAATCTTCATCATTTCTTTATTTTGGGAAAGTCATTTTATTCCCTCTCTGAAATTTTGGTAGTAGAAATAATTGAAGATAAAATAAATAAAATCACATGGTCCTATTTTCAAAATTTGAGAAAACTCAAATATGAAAATAACGAAATCCCCAACTCTCTCCGTGGGTCCTTGAGTTGCGTAGAATTTCTAGGATCGAGCCAACAATGCAACAAAATATGGTATGCAATGATGATCTATGTATAACATTCCAAATTGAAAATTTGGGATGTTACAAACCTACCCCCCTTAAGATGAATCTCGCCCTCGAGATTCGGGTTGGCTAGAAAATAGGTGAGGGTGGGCCTTGAGCAGATCTTCCTCTCGCTCCCAGGTGGCTTCTTCCTCGGTGTGGTGGCTGCACCGCACTTTGCAAAACTTGATAACCTTACTGCGGGTAACTCGGCTGACATATTCCAGAATCTTAACAGGTTTCTCTTCATAGGTCAAATCATCTTTCAACTGAATCGCTTCCAGTGGCACAATATCTCTCAGTGGTATATCAACCATCTCTGCGTGACACTTCTTCAACTGAGAAACATGGAACACATCGTGGACTCCTGACAATCCCTCAGGTAATTCCAACTTGTACGCTACTTCTCCCATGCGTTCCAAAACTTTGTATGGCCCCACAAAAGGTGGCGCTAACTTTCCTTTAACTCCAAAACGCTTAACTCCTCGAAGCGGAGATACTCGAAGATAAACTCTGTCTCCGACTTCATATTCTGTCCCCTTGCATTTTGAATCCGCATAGCTTTTCTGCCTTGACTGGGCTACTTTGAGCCTATCGCGAATTAACTTTACTTTCTGTTCAGACTCCTTAATCAAATCCGGTCCAAACAACTGGCGATCTCCTACTTCATCCCACAATAACGGGGTTCTGCACCTCCTTCCCTACAGGGCTTTGAAAGGGGCCATCTTCAAACTGGATTGATAACTGTTGTTGTAAGAAAACTCCGCATATGGCAAGTTGTCATCCCAACTTGATCCATAATCCAAAACACAAGCTCCAAGCATATCCTCCAAAATCCGATTGACTCTCTCGGTCTGTCCATCTGTCCGTGGATGGAATGCTGTGCTAAACTCCAGCCTGGTTCCCAATGTTTCGTGCAACTGCTTCCAGAACTTTGAGGTGAATTGGGTTCCTCTATCTGATACGATACTCCTCGGAACTCCATGGAAACATACAATCCTTGTCATGTATATCTTAGCCAATTTGGCACTGCTGTAGGTAGTCTTTACTGGGATGAAATGAGCTACCTTCGTCAAACGATCGACTACAACCCAAATCGAGTCATAGCCTGAGCGGGTCCTGGGCAATCCCGTGATGAAATCCATGCCTAGTTTATCCCACTTCCATTCGGGTATAGGCAATGGCTGTAACAATCCTGCTGGCTTCTGATGTTCTGCTTTCACCCTCTGACATACATCACAAACTGCTACATACTCTGCAACATCCTTCTTCATTCCGGTCCACCAGAAAGTTTCCTTTAAATCCAAATACATCTTGGTATTTCCGGGGTGAATCGAATATGGTGAATCATGTGCCTCTTGCAGAATCAACTTCCTGATCTCCGGGTCATTGGGCACATAAACACGGTCCTCAAACCATAAGGTATCGTGCTCATCCTCACGAAATCCTTTAGCCTTTCCCTTGCTCATCCTTTCCCAATGGAAGCAACTTCCTTATCTGCCTTTTGAGCTTCTCTGATTTTATCCATCAAAGTAGACTGAATCTCCAATGCTTCTACGAAGCCTCTCGGAACTATTTCCAAACATAGCTCCCAAAATTCCTCCGCCAATTCTTGTGGCAAACCTCTGGTCATTAGGGTGTTGACATGGCTCTTGCGGCTCAATGCGTCTGCTACAACATTAGCCTTCCCAGGGTGATAATGCAATCTCATATCATAATCCTTAATAAGCTCCAACCATCTCCTCTGCCTGTGATTTAACTCCTTCTGCGTGAAGATGTACTTCAAACTCTTGTGATCCGTGTACACCTCACAATGGTTTCCAATGAGGAAGTGTCTCCAAGTTTTCAGCGCGTGCACTACAGCTGCTAACTCCAAATCATGAGTAGCATAATTCAACTCATGAGGCTTAAGCTGTCATGAAGCATATGAAACAACTCTTCCCTCCTGCATAAGCACTGCTCCAAGTCCTCGATGTGAAGCGTCGCAATACACTTCATAATCCTTGGTCTGATCTGGCAGAATTAATACTGGTGAGGTAACCAAACGTTTCTTCAACCCTTGGAAACTAGCCTCACACTCCTCAGTCCAAATGAACTTGGTATCCTTTTTCAACAATTCGGTCATAGGCTTCGCAATCTTCGAGAAATTTTCAATGAATCTCCGGTAGTATCCTGCGAGTCCAAGGAAACTCCGGATCTCTCCAACTGTTGTTGGTGCTTCCCAGTTTGTCACAGTGGCAACTTTAGTGGGGTCTACTGCGATACCTTCCCCGGATATAACATGTCCGAGAAATCCAACTTCCTTCAACCAAAACTCACACTTGCTGAACTTGGCGTATAGCTGATGTTCTCTGAGCTTCTCGAGTACCAGATGCAAGCGCTCCTTATGTTCCTCTTCATTCTTCGAGTACACCAAAATATCATCAATGAACACCACGACGAACTTATCCAAAAACTCCATAAACACCTTGTTCATCATGTTCATAAAATAGGTTGGGGCGTTAGTCAGACCAAATGACATAACGGTATACTCATACAGCCCGTACCTGGTGGTAAAAGCCGTCTTCGGTATATCTTGCTCCCGAATCTTCAACTGATGGTACCCTGATCGCAAATCGATCTTGGAAAACACCTTGGCTCCTTGCAACCGATCAAATAGATCATTGATCATTGGTAGTGGGTACTTGTTCTTGATTGTTACTTCATTCAATCCGCGATAATCAACAACCATTCTTAACGATCCATCCTTCTTCTCTACCAGAAGTACTGGCGATCCCCAAGGCGAAGAACTTGGGCGAATAAAACCTTTGTCCAACAACTCCTTAATCTGCTTCTTAATTTCCTCCAAATCTTGGGCTGGCATCCTGTACGGTCTCTTGGATATCGGCCCAGTGCCTGGCAGTAGTTCAATTAGGAACTCAATGTCTCTATCCGGTGGCATGCCTGGCAACTCTTCTGGAAATACATCGGGGAAATCCCTTACCACTAGTACTTCCTCCTGCACAACTCCTGATAAGGAATTTACATGTGCTCTTCTCGGCTCATGCCGTGATACATACTTGATTCTTCTTCCTTCAGGGGTGGTAAGCAAAATCGACTTACTGGCGCAATCTATATTCCCTCCATACTTCGATAACCAATCCATGCCTAATATCACATCCAAACCTTGCGATTCCAAAACTATTAGGTCCAAGGGAAATACATGGTGTCCAATCCTTAATGGCAGTCGATCGCACCATATACTAGCCGTATACTCTGCTCCGGGTGAGGTTACTAGCATGGGTGACCTAAGTGCTTGGGTTGGTAGTTTATATTTATCCAGAAATCCCCTTGATATGTATAAATGCGAAGCACTAGTATGAAAAAGAACAACTACAGTAAATGTCTTAACCAAAAACTTACCTATCACTACGTCTGGCTGAGCTTCAACCTCCTCCACGATAACGTGGTTCACTTGCCCCCTGTTGAAAGGGTTCGGCTTCTTTCCTAAGCTTCCATTGCCATTACCATTTTGGGCTTCTGGACATTCATTTGCATAATGCCCAGTCTTACGGCACTTATAACAAGTGATATGGCTCAGGTCTACCTTGGATGGTGTTGACGGGTTGGTGCGGCTTTGTCCATTGCTTCCTCCATTCCCGTTTCCATTCTTGGTGCCATTATGATTGTGCGAGCTGCCTCCTCCATGAGTATGCTGAAATTGCCCTCCTGACTTTGGGGTAAAGCATGGTTTCTGCTGAGCTCCAGAATTGTACTTCCCCTGTCCATACTTCCTCTTACGATTGTCAATCTGCTGCTGCTTTCCCTCAATCATAAGAGCACGATCTACTAACTCCTGGTAGTTATTGAAGGTGGCTACCATCAACTGCATGCTCAGCTCATCATTCAGTCCTTCTAGAAACTTCTCCTGCTTAGCTGCATCCGTAGCAACGTCATCTGGGGCATAACGTGCTAGTTTACTGAAATCATCCACATACTGGCCAACTGTCCGTCCTCCTTGGTGTAAGTTGCGAAACTCACACTTCTTCATGGCCATAGCTCCTGCTGAAACATGGGCAGTACGAAAAGCTTGCTGAAACTGATTCCATGTGACAGTGTCTACAGGGTAAGTGGCTGTAAAATTCTCCCACCATGCTGCTGCGGGTCCGTCAAGCTGTCGTGCGGCAAACTTCACCTTTTCTCCATCTGTGCATCCTGCTGTGATCAACTCCCTCCCTATCTTACGGAGCCAATCATCTGCTACTATCGGCTCGGTGCTACTGGAAAACACCGGCGGATTCAGCCTTAAGAAACATGCCAGATGGTCAACAGGTGGTGGTGGTGGTGGGTTGTTGTTGTTGTTGTTGCCTTGGTTCTGTACCAATGTTTGAATCAAGGCATTCTGCTGGTGAATCAACTGAGTGATCTCTGGCGGAAAAACAAACTCAGGGTCGCGTCTCGGAGGCATCTGAGGTTTTAAAGAGGAGAGGAGAGTTAAGAATAGAACGGGGTCTAGTGAGATAACACTACCCATATGCACATGAGACAAAAACACACAATATCACTCCAATCAATTCAAACAAGGGCATACAACGGTCTAACTATCGTTACAAAAGTTCTTGGACTAAACTAATTAAATGGTGGAAAATTCTACTACTGTTGTGGTGGTCAACTAGAAAAACCGCTCCGATGCAGATTCCATGATATCTGCTCCAGCTTCTTCAACATAGTCATCATCGCTGTCATCGGGATCCGAATCGGTGTCGTCGATGATGATATAATTATTTGGACAAGTAGGTTCATCCTCTTCTCCTCTGGGTGCTGATCCTCCCATGAATACTCCAATCTTCTCCTTAAGGTTGCCGTTCTGTCTTACTAGAGCGACGATTTCTTCCATATAGTCTTTACGTGTAGCCTTGAGTTCTTCTTCTAGCTCCTTGATCTTGGTCATAGCCTTCTGTAGATCCTCCATATCTGCGCACATCTGATTCTCCTAGCGTCAGATGTGTTGGTTTAACTCCTGAATATAAGCTGCGATTGATCTATCCTTCCTAGTGGTGATCATCTCCCAATGCTCATCTCGGCGCCCACAAATCTGGTAGATAGTATTCTTGAGATCGTTGTGGTAAACTTCTCCAATTCGTCCCATGGCGATGTGAGCTGCCATGCTCTTTCCTAGGCTCCATGTTGGTGCATTAACGGTAAACTCTATTGGCTCCGTGACTGGTGCAAATGTCCTTCCTGGAATGTAGACTTGAATCCTCCAGCGCTCCTCTTCGGGTAAAGTGGCGTTGAAGGTCCCGGTGAAGCTTGGTACTCCTATGTTCAGGTATCTAGTGGCTTCCTTCAAGTGATATCCAAAAGGTGAGTTTTCATCTGGTTGTGTGAACTTGATCCTTGCATCCTCCATCCTAAAGAATAGAAAAGACGAGGAGTCAGAAATGAGAAGAAAGAGTAGTGATATAGGGCTTTAGCTTAGTGGCCGTGTACTATAGTCAGCGTGTGCTCTGATACCACCTTTGTAGCGACCAGACCTCAAACAGTCTGATCTCTGTGCTCAGTGTCATCCCTGGATCAGTAATGCTGACACCACACATTACTTGGAGGATTTATAACAGAGTAGCAATCACACACTTATTACATCGAATGTCTCAAAAGAGAACTTATTGAAATAAATATGGCTTAAGGCCATCTAAAATACAATAACAGCTGAAGGCTTGGAAGATAAGCGAGTCCATCAACTCCAACGGCATCACTGAGTATAGAACCACGACCTAAAAGCACCTTACTCGTCGTCTGAAAAGTCTGCAACATGAAATGTTGCAGTCCGAAAACGGGTCAGCACATGGAATATGCTGGCAATGTAACACACAGAGAATAACAATGGAATAAGCTATACTACATGCATATATGGCTGGTGGAAAAGCTCTATGGTTACAGTTTTTGCATAAAGCCAATTTTTCCCTACTACAAAGGAATAAATTTATTTAACTATCATGGTGGTTGTTAAACATTGAGAATGGTTGACAGCATTCTCAATCCCAATTAAATGTACTCATTAACATCCCAATAATATTAATTTAGAAGTAACATGATGAGATTCACATGATATCCAGGTACTATATACTCAAGATGTCCATAACCGGGGACACGACTAATCATGATTAGTTTGTTACACTCTGCAGAGGTTTGCGCACTTTCCCCACATGACTCGATCTCCTCCGTTCGGTTTCTCGCACTACATGGTGTTTGAGAAACGGATAATCGAGACATAGTCTTTCAGAAGCGCTTGCACCTTACGTATAGGGTAGACCGTACCAACCTACATCCCCTACATCTGCTAGTCTACCCTGTAAGAGTTCGCACGACTTAGTCAACTATGCTAGAGCCCATAATAGCATGTGGCTGCACACGGAAGTTTCTAGTATGAATAATCTTATGATCCCTTTGAGCCTGGGTGGCGGTCCAAAGAAAAACAGGCAAGTCCTGATAGAAACCAGGTGCCTCAATCCACCCAGATGTGTGTTTAAGTTGCCACCTTAAATAAACCATCAATTAACAAACTCACATCTGTCATGGATACACTCACCCAATCCACGTCTACTAGCATAGCATGGCATAACAAGCAAACGTAGAAGTAACTCCCAAAGGTTTGATAATAAAACAGGTAATAGGTACTACCTCATCTACTTCCCATAACCCACAATTTAATTAGATCCTAATCATGCAATTGTTTGAGGATTGATCTAATGCATAAAACTGGGTAGTAGAAAAGGTATGATCAAAGTGTTACTTGCCTTGCTGATGATCCGCGAAACCTAGAGACTCGAAGTAACAGGCGGCGCACTCCGGGTATTCTATCGCAGACAAACAAACAAGCATACAATAAGTACTCATCTAATGCACAGGTAAAACTCGAACAAGTGATCTAACCAGAATGTTCAACTTAAGAACTCCGGTTTGCAAAAAGAATTAAATCAAACAAAGCAACGAAAGTCAAACGGCGAAAGAAAACAGCTTCGTTTTACTAATCTGGATCTAAGTCAAATTTTACAGAAGCAAAAACTTGTTTAAGTTGATTATTCGGAAAGAGGGTTTCGAGACGAAACTCCAGGCGCTTGAATCGCCTGATTCTGATAAACAAGCAAAATGTTATACTAAAACGAAAATCGAATCACGAATCGCGATCAGAAAAATGGCGGATTAACTAAACTAATCTGACGAACACGTTCGTTAAAACGAACGAACGCACGCTAAATAACCGAACCGAAAAAAACCGATCTAACGAAAAACTGAAAAAAACGAAGAAAAATCGCTCGGTTTTCTAAAAAAAACCGGCGCGGAAATCGAGGCGCAGCGAACCTCGGGCGGCGGGATCGACGGCGGCGGCGGCGTCAGGCGGGATCGACGGCTCCGGCGGTGGCAGCGGCGGCGGCGGCTGGCGGCTAGGGTTAGGGTTTCGGCGGGGTGGGCCGGCGGCGGCGAGTGTGCTGGGCGGCGGCAGCTGACGGGCCTGGGGGGCTCGGGGCGGCGCTTTTTAAAGGCGCCCCGGGCGGAGTCCCGCTCCGGCACGGCCCAAAGGCGGTTCGCGTTTTTTTAAAGTAATTCCGCGTAGAAGAAAAATAAAAAGAAATACTAAACGGACTCCAAAAATCCCGAAATAAATTTTCCCCGACTTCTAAAATCAAGCCGGACAAGACGAACATCTATTTGGGGCCTAAATGCAATTTTAAAAATTGCGCATTTTTCCTAAATTCAAATAAAAGGCGAAAAACTCCGAAATAAATCTTATTTGATTTTTTTATTAAATCTTCATCATTTCTTTATTTTGGGAATGTCATTTTATTCCCTCTCTGAAATTTTGGTAGTAGAAATAATTGAAGATAAAATAAATAAAATCACATGGTCCTATTTTCAAAATTTGAGAAAAACTCAAATATGAAAATAACGAAATCCCCAACTCTCTCCGTGGGTCCTTGAGTTGCGTAGAATTTTTAGGATCGAGCCAACAATGCAACAAAATATGGTATGCAATGATGATCTATGTATAACATTTCAAATTGAAAATTTGGGATGTTACAGCTAGCTAGCAAGCAAATGAAGGAAGCATTAATTACACAAGATCGTCATGAATATATACAGAGAGAAGTGACCTCACTTTCTCCGAGATTGGTCGAACAACAAGTTTTCGTATATATCTATCTCACGCTACTACATATATACAATATAACATCTCTTACAATCCCTAACATCTAAAATTCATTTCAACTTCCACATGGCATTATCAGTCTTTATATATGACATGGTCAAGAAAGAATCCCGCCAATTTCTCTTGAATTGCTCGTATGCGATCATGTGGTAGGAGTTCATCCCACATCTGCCACAACTAATTTAAAGAAGGGGGTCAATACATATATATATGAATGAAACTCAACACAATTGATGGTAATAAAACAAAATTGTGAATATTGTTTACGTACTTCATATTGTTCGTCAGAGTAGCCCCGCTGAGAGGTCGAGTTGTAGATAAACTCGCAAATATAGTATCCACATAAATTATTCCCGCCTTCCTTCCTGCCACAAGCACTTTACGAGAAATAAAGTTCAATCAAACTGATAATCAAGCATGATAAATGGTATTGATGAAACTAGAATCAATGAGATATGCGCGGAACTAGATAGTACTACTTACTTTGGGGTGTGTAAATCGCAGATCCCTCTGCAGACCCGGAACCATTCCGGTGAACTTTTTCAAAACCCTGCCATGCAAAGGAAATGATTGCTTGATATCAACAAATGATCGAAAGTTGCTGATATGGTGCGATAATGAACGATTCTACTTACTTTTGAAGCATTGCAGTCATATCCGCATAATCCTGGGGATCTTTACGTCTCGAGTCTAAGACTACTATTCCCCGGTCAAACTTAATCTCTAGTAGAATAAAGTGAAAGCTGCGCATGCATAACTCATCAATTACATTACTATAACCTCGAGTAAGCGAAACCGGATATGCACAAGACAGTAACACTCACTTGAAGTTGTAAGGAAAGAGTATTTTAGCTTTGTTTTGATGTCGAAGTAACGATTGTAGCAAGTTGTTCTCAGTATCTTTGATTCTCTTTTGAACTGATCATTCATTTACGGTATTTGGGTTAATGAACCCAATGTCATAGATTTGCCCTTTTTTGCATTTGATGATTTTCAATCCGCATAATATAGTGAGGATAATTATATATACATGCAATGAAAGACCTAAACTATAGAGACTTAATTATAGAAGTAATACTTACAGATAGTAGCAAGTCATGAGTTGTTTGTCGAGGGCGTCTTGATTGAATAACTGAAATAAGTCCACAAATTCAACATGCAGCAACTCAACTCCAATGCGGCCGTGCTCATCTTTAATTCTCACCATCATACTATTCAGAGCAGGTATTGACGCATCGACATTGTCAAACCTGCCGTTGACGTAGGCATGACACTAGACAATGTCACCTCCCTGCGAGCGTACATTGTCATGCATCTGTCGTCGAGACCCCATCGTGCCATGCCACTGAGACTCGTCATCGATGACGCGGTAGAAACCACGCTACTCCACCACCTGTCCACCCCCGAGGCGGTACCTCCTCCAAAACGATGCCTCTAGCAAGGAGCGCAACGCCTGACGTCACCATCATCCGATCTGTGAAAACAGATGTAGGATTTTCCCAAGAGCAGGCCGAAAGGAGAGACGCGACTTACTATGACAATGCCTTCGACAAGGTAACGACGCCAAAAGACGCCGCCATCATTCACCATGATCATAGTCGACGTTCGGTTTTCACCGGTAGTCTTGCCGCTCGAAACTCGCCACCGGAAAGATCTGAAGACAGATCCTCCGCCGCCACCTAGCCGGCCACCACCAACACGGTAGCGCACCACAGAGCGACCGTCGCTGAGCCATCGCCAGACAGGCAGAGCCCCAACATGGATGCCCGACCCAGGGCAGGATCCTCAGATCCAAGCCTTTGAGTAGGCGATTGCCTAGGCCACACCGTCGCCACGCGTCCGGTGGCCGCAACCCCAAGCCATCCAGATCGCCGTGCTTTGCCCATCCCACGACGGTGGCCGCCGCCGTCTGCAGCTCCTCTACCGCGCGTGGAGCGCCCGCACGCCCGCGCGACCACATGAGAGGAACCAGTGCCCCGCCGCCACCTTCCTCGGGACAGCCCGGCCTTTGCCAGGGAGTCCCCTCCGGCGGCGGCGAGACTAGGAGGGAGGGGTAGGAGTCACGGTGGCTAGGTTTTTTACACACGCGCAAGACATCTTGTGACCAATAAGGGCAAACCTAAATGGACATGGAATTTGTCCTTTTTTTGTTCGTTTATGTCGGTAAGGCGCAAACCAAAACGTTTGGTTTTTTCCATCGGTCCGTTGTTGCGTCCAACACAAACATACACTTTTCATGGATGAATTTTCAAATTAAATGAAATAAAATAGCTGGTGAAAGTCTTGTCTACATTGATTAAAACTATAAACATTAACTAAAAAACTTAATAAAAATAGATAAATCTAGTTGTTGTCATCCTCCTCCTCTTTGGATACAGATCTAAGTTCATATTAGTCTTTTTGTAAGATTACCGACATAATCAGAATCTACTCTCAAATACCCGCAGAAATTTATGGAAGTCATGAGCCTCTATGTTTTCCTCGTCATGTCACTCACATAGATGGATTTCACTCATGCTCCAGCACAGTAACTACACAACATAGACAATCGGCAACTTCACCTCATCCACCACCCTACTTGCCACAGCCTTCTTGAAGAACTCGTCAGTGATCTCATCACCGGATTCCATGCTAAGCCTAGTGCTATGCACAATGAGCATGTCTTGGCACCGCATATAGGGTGGCTCCTTATCTTGTGCCAGCAATGTAAATGTGATATAAATCTTGGAATATGGTGCCATAGTCCCGTTATTTGGCCGTGCACTGTACTTCATTTTGTTGGTTCTGATATTGAATGCAACAAACTCGTTTGTCTTGTTGATTAGCTGCATACAGCATGATATGTCCCTGTTTAGCTCAAATGGGAAGCGTAGCTCGAGGGCTGGATCGAGCTCAAGATCTTTGGAGTCAGAAGTTTCCTGCAATGAGAATAAAATAGATCATGGTATCAAATCTCAGATTTGAAAATATTTTAGGCACCACTAAAATAACTGAAAAATTGGAGATTCCAGTTCGGACAAATGACAAAGAAAATTCACATAACTTCGAGAGATCTCTGAATTGTGGAAGTATGACCAATGTTAATTTGTGTTCTGTATGAATTTGGCTCAGATACGCATGCCACAGAAATGTTTAGGATCCACCAAATTACTTAAATTCCCAAATTTTTGATTCAGTTTCATTTGAAAAGAGAACCTAAATCTTACCTGGCATGGAAGTGATATATTCTTCATGTCAGCATCTAGTTTATTCAGTTCATCGACGACGTCCATTATACTAGGCCTTTTTACGAGATCGGCCTCCACACATCTCACTGCGAGTTCAATACATCTCTGCACTGCTAGGATGTCAATTGAGTAAGTATTTTCCTGCATTGGCATCCCTTGAAGCCTTTTCTTCCAGTTCTCATGTACCTGCGGTATATATATAAAGATTCATACGCGCGCGCATTCTTGGTGAAGATACCAGAAAAAACATAACATTTGCTCAAAATATAGTACAGGGGCTTACAAGCTCGATAAACTGTTGGGGAGAAGACATCTCACAACAATTGTTGTAGCCCTGAGCTCCAGCCATTATTTGTAAAATTATGACACCAACACTGAACACATCATACTTCTTTGTGATTCTGCGCTTGTCAATGAATTCTGGTGGCATGTACCCTCTGCATGGTATTGACACATACAGTAAAGGCAATGCAAGCAAAACATATTGCTATTGAGGAATTATGAAGAGAAATGGATCAGACATGCTCAATCAACTTACAGTGTTCCTTTCAGAGTTTGAGTTATATGGGTTTTGGATGAAGCTAAGAGTCTTGACATGCCGAAATCTGCAATCTTAGGCATCTTGTTTTTATCCAACAGTATATTATCCGGTTTCAAATCCAGATGATAAATATAATCACCCCGTCCATTATGAAGATGATTTAGACCCTCACAAATTCCCTTAATAATATTGTATCGAGTGGGCCAATCGAGACCACATGACTCATCTGCACAAGGGGTAAAGAGATGCATTATACTCAGACTGTCGGAGATAAACATATTGAATCAGTAGATTATTAGAAACACCATCATACCAGAAATGTGCTTAGCAAGGTTTCCACCCTCCATATATTCGAAGCAGAGAAGTCGCTCTATTATTTTAGCGAAAATAAGGTCTCCGTTTATCTCGACATGCCTATGTCGTATTTCATAGCAGTAGCCAATTAAGCGTACGATGTTTGGATGCTCGACCTTCATAAGATTACGGAACTCATTTGTGAATTCTGTATCATCAATCCCTTGCATGTTATACAGCTTCTTAATAGCGATTGCCTCTCCATTATGCACCCCCTGTTAGTTAAAACCCGGTATTAAAATGGAGCCCACATGCTCAAAGATAGTGGTAACTACCCCTTGTTAAAACTACATGGTACCTTGTAAACTTCCCCATACGCACCACAACCAATTTTTTGATCGTCAGAGAAATTCTTGGTAATCTGTTCTATCAACTGGAACGTGAGATCCATGTCTGTCGACAGCTTGGAAGTTAGTGTTCCTGAAAATCACAAAATTCGTCACCAATACAACAACGCATACAATTTCTTTTTTCTGAAAATCAGAGAGGTAAACTGCTGGAAAATGCACCCTTTGTGTACTGTACACCAACAAGAAGAAAGAGTTGCAGCAATTCAACTAACCTGGAGACAGGCCTGGATGCGGGGGTTGCTCACAAAAATGAAGAAGAGCTGTTGGATCTGATTGATAAGCATTGTATGTTGAATTGATTAAACCATGTGTGTAGTGCTAGCATGCAACTAAACAACAACAAATTCAACAGTTATATAACAGCGGTACAGCACTAACAGCAGAGCATAGGTGATTTCTTGGCTACACGTTAAGTTTGGTTCTACTAAAAACTATTTTTCCATAAAAACCAAATTTGCTTGAGACCTGTTATGCTGATGTCGACGACCCTTTTTCATGCACTACATAGGCAGAAAAATCGCCTTCAGAACCAGACAGATTTCTCTCTTAAAAAAAAGTTACTGAGAACTAACAAGGGATGAATAATTTGGTTCTATTGATGAATAATTTTACTACTTAAAAAATAAATTTACTTGAGACCTGTTTAATATACATATTTGAGACCTACCTCACAAAAAACTGTTATGCCTATGTCTGACAACCCTTTTTCTTGCACTACATAGGCAAAAAAAAAAAAAACCCCTTGGCCAGATTTTTCTCTCCAAAAAAAGAAAAAACAGAGAGTGAGATCTAACAAGTGGAGATGGATCGAAAATGTGGCATTCTGAGAACTAGTTTGCATTTGATGTGTGTGCATGAGTTGGAGAGAAATTAAAGAATAGAAGAAATTGGTAATGCAAGAGTTGGTTGAGCAGTTGAACTAGTTTGCATTTGATGTGCATGAGTTGAACTCACCCGGAGGCCGCTGGAGACTACTCCACCACCACCATCAGCAGCAATAGCAGGGGAAGGACAGCGATGGTGAAGGAAACGAGTGGTTGGCTCTCCTCGACCCAGCAGCAGCAGCTCTTGAGGAGGGAGAGGGAGGGGGTGGAGTGGATCTAGGGCTGGCCTGTGTTTCAGAGTCTTGGTTTCTACTACTTGATCTGAATGTGTTGATGAATCGCCCTTGCTCGGACGAAAAGAAAAACAAATACTCTTTTTTTGCCAACATAAAGAGAAAGAAAAATGAAAAAGAAAGGGAAAGTTGCCATGTGAAAGCATGGCTGTGATTGGACGCGTCATGGTGCAGTTGATAGCAGCAACAGCAAGCGGGAGTGAGTTGATGATGCATTAATTAGTACTGTGCCTCATGTGATGCTACGGGCAGTGGTGCACGCGCAGCTTGACCAAAGGCCAAAGGTGGGTCTTGCCTTCTTGGATCCTACTGTCCTACGGAGTACTACTAGCAAGTACTAGCACAGCGACGCGGTTCCTAGCTAGGGCGCGAGACGTCAAAAGTGACGTTCACACCTTGGTACGCGGAGCTTCGTCACACCTTCGGACCATCTAGCCACATATGCCAAATCCGACCCCTCAAACGCTCGGGGACGCACCCGGCAATGCCTCAAATTTCCACAGTTGCAGCCGGATATATCATACTAGATTCTCAAATTCATACAAAGACATGTACTATGTCGATCACCTAGCTACTCGTCGTCACGATCTCCGTGCCCGGCTTCGGCTCCTCCGACTGCTCCGCTCCGACCTCCTCTGCCTCTATCTCCGCATCGAGCTCATCGAAGAGCGCGTCGGTCTCCGCCCGCTGCAGCCGGAGGAACGCCGGGGGTCCCGAGCTGTGGGTCTAAGATCAATGGGGAACAAGGGACGATGAACACGGTGTTTACCCAGGTTCGGGCACTCTCGAAGAGGTAAAACCCTACGTCGTGCTTGATTATATTCGATGTGTAGGATATGGTTACAGGGTTGATCTACCTTGAGATCGGATGAGCTAAACCCTAGGTTGATGGGGTGATGGATGTTGCTCTGGCCGTAAAGGCTAAAACCCTCTGGTTTATATAGACACCAGTAGGGTCAGGGTTACACGCGATCGGTTACAACAAAGGAAAGATCACGCTAATCTCGACTTGGAGGGCACTCCACGGCTTCAAGATCTCCTATCCGGACACGGATCCGCGCCCAAGCTTGGCTCCATAACCAAGAGTTCGGCGGCCCGAGGACCCCTTAGTCCAGGACTCCCTCAGTAGCCTCCGAACTAGCGTCCAATGCCAGCGCATGTGATCGACATCCGTGCTCTCCTACTGTCTTCGGCTTGCGAGGCGAGTTCCCCATCTTGCCTTGTGTGTACTTGAAGGCGAGCAGTGTTCGGAGTCCAGCGCATCAACTTTACTTAGCACCAAAGGTCAAAACGTTCTGGCGTGAATAGTGCCCCTTACCTGACAACTTTTCGGTGAAGGGTCGCGTCCGGTCATAATATCGAACGGCTGGAATTCCTTGGTGCGCGGCTCGAGGCCATGCCTCCATTAGTATGTCTCATCAAGGCAGAGATCTTGCCCCATTTTTAAGGGATGTGATCAATGATTTCGATTATCCACCCATGCCCAACGCCGCGAGTTTATCGGGAAGTGGAGAGGCCCGTGGAATGAAAAGAGGAGCCCTTGGCCTCTCTGCAGCCCACAAAAGGGGAACTGCTGCAGTCTTCCACCCATGCCTTCTTCCACATCTCGCCATTGCTTTTTCAATCTCTAGAGTTCCAGTGCCCTGCCTTAATCCTCCGCAGCGGGTTTCATCCCAGCCGCCTCCTAGCCTTAGTGATGGCCGGATCTGGTGCCAACGGCAAGTGGGGGGCCTCCATCGTCACCAACAGTGATATCGAGGGGCTGAAGCGGGCCGACTACTTGTCGGCCAACGTCGCCCACCGAGCCCCCGAGGAGGGCCAAGTCGCCCCTACGCCAAGGCTAGGCGAGAGGGTGTTGTTTTCCTCCCCCGTTTAATCTGCGGGCTAGGATTCCCATTACACCCCTTCGTGCGGGGATTAATGTTCTTCTATGGGCTAGATTTCCACGATCTAGCCCCCAACTCCCTCCTCCATATATCCGCCTTCATCATCATCTGCGAGGCGCTTCTACGGGCCTAGCCGCACTTCCGCCTATGGCTGAAGGTGTTCAACGTCAAGCCAAAGGTGGTCGGCGGCACCCAGTCAGACTGTGGTGGAGCGACGATCAGCAAGCTCACCCATGTCCAATGGCCGGAGGACGCATTCATCGACACCGTCAAGGTGTGGCAGAAGGAGTGGTTCTACATAACAGAGCCATGTGATCACTACTAGGGAAAAGCCTAGCAATAGCGCGGGTGGCCGCGCTACTGAGACGGCGCTAAAGCTAACGCTTATCAGTAGCACGGTGTGACCCGCGCTGCTGCTATCTAGGCATAGCAGTAGCGTCTGTTTGCATCACGCACTGCTGCTAATAGTTGTAGCGTCCTACTGCAAAGAGCGCTGCTGCTAAGACCTCGCTGCTGCTAAAGCCATACCCCGCGCTACTGTTATTAGTTTCTGAATTTTTTTCCAGGTCCGTATTTTGTGCTGCTGAATTTTGTTCAGGGCTTTATACAATAATCTCTAGCATATCATACACATATAAATGTAATCATAGCATATACATACAAATAGTCTCATCAAATCATGTCATCATCATAATCATCATCTCGAAAATAGCGATACAGGTCTCGAATACTTGCAAATACATCGTCATCCATCTAAACAATGATATATGCGAGAAGAGCTATCACTATAAGTGAGAGCGGAACTATGCAGTACATGAGGCAGCGGTTATGAGTCCTCTCTCGTGCTAGCATGAACCTCAAGTAACTAGCTTCTGCTTCTTGTCTACTTTTGAAGCCTTTATGGCTAGCGCCCGAGACCCCCTCCACTTGCGCCTGACACACAGGCCACTCGTCATACACTCCCAGAACCTTCCCTTTGTACACGACATAGCACTGCTTCTTCGCCATCAAGAATCTAGGTGCCTGTTAGAGATGCATCTTCATCAAGAGAATGTACAATCATATATGCAACAAAAGATACTTGAGCAACACGAAAAAGAAAGGGTTAGAAAATAGATGCAACATATAGTAAACATACAAATAATGAACGCAGTTTCATCATACGCAAACTAATTAACTAGAGGTACGCAGGTCATCGTACCCAAACTAACAAAGTAGCCTTATGCAAGTTCAGCAGGGACAGTGGACATCATAAAGTTCCATCGCTACAGAAACTATACAAGTTCAACCGACACATATCATCATCATCAGCATTCAAAATCACTAGAAGTTCCATCCTTCCATATCATCGAGGATGGACCTTAGCTTCTTGAACGGCGTGAGGTCTTGATGTTGCATGCCTATGCGAGTTCGAACGTCAGCTCGCGATATAGGGCATGGTGGAACATCCCCTTCTCATCGATGACTTCTTTAATGATGATCGTCGCAATGTCCCTCTGGATGCGAAACAAGAGTGAGAGCTGACAAGTGGAACCGAAGAGCTATGTACTTGTTATATGCAAAACGGTAACTAAGAGGAGATGAATTGAAAATGTAGCAGAGCTACTAACAAGAGAGCATAGCTGCATAACTGATTTCTTGGGCTATGTGATTAGTTTGGTTCTACTGATGAATAATTTCACTACTTTAACAAGAAATTTTGTTGGGAGTTGTTTAATATACATATTTGAGACCTGCCTCACAAATATCTGTTATGCAAAAAAAATCTCCCTTGGTAGGCGGGTATAATTTTTACTAAATGACCCCTGGGCTGCCTTATTTTGTCAATTGAACCCCCCAAAAAACTTATTTCGTTTCCTGACCCTCCGCATTCGTGCCGGACCGCAAGGCGCCACACTTGCACGTCGTGGCGCCGACCACCAGCATGGCAGACGTCAAACACGCCTGGCCCGAAGGCGCGACCGGGCCGGATGGGCCGGACTTGTCAGCATGACCATGTTATCGCTGGCTCAGACTGTCTGATATGTCCGATTACGGATAGGTGTGGTAGCTGCATCCGGCTAACACATCGAATAGTCTAAGGTGCTCCCACGACACACTCGGCCATTCGGCGCGGTACAGAGGCAGATAATCCGCCATGTTAGGTGGGCGCGGCTGGGTCCTTGTGGGCCATAGGTGCATGCTGCGGTGCCTAGAAAGTAGGCATTTATGCCGAAATTTAAAAATACCTTGGTAGACGCTTAAAAAGTCAGACACTCCGGCTCTCCACTAATGTTTGACTGCTGTGTGGGTCCGCGGTGCTGTGTCATTGGAAGCGTCCTATTGATCCGCCCAACCCCCGGTGAAACCATCTACCATTTCTCCCCCGTCGCCGCCTGTCTTCCTCTTCCCCGTCGCCGAATGTCTTCCTCTTCCCCGGTTAAACTATCTGTCGCTCGTCCTCATCTTCGCCGGCGTCGGCCCCTACACTTGCACACCCCTCCACGCGCAGTATTTGTTCTCGATGGCTGATAAGCCAAAGAAGCCGATGGTTGATCAGTTCGCGGAAGAACTGGAGCGGCAAGTTCGTGCGAAGATTGCAGGAAAGAAGCATGTTGAGGGAGGATCCAGCAATCCTTCGTGTCATGTAAGTAATCTAGTGGCAACATTTGTACCGTTGGTTGATTTCAAATCTGTAGGATCTATCGTTTGTGAGTCTTTACAAAATTTGATTTATGCATGTAGCTTGAATCGGTTTGTGGCACATTCTAGATTGAATCCTAGGTTTTTGGGACAGTCTAGATTTGTTTAAACGTCGAGATCCGTAAATACTTATTTTAGTATTAGGGTTTTCTAATGCGCACAAGGCATCCTAAATCCATGATTATAGTTTGGATTTGATACATCCCCAATTGCAGTTTGGTTTAGTTATGTATATCTACCAAAGCACTATGGTTCATGCGTTATTTGATTTATTATTCCCACACACAGTTAGCAGATTCATCTATTTGTTTGGATAGCATACATGCGTTATCCACACTGTTTTACATATCGTTCTGTAGGTTGCTTATTGACCAATTTTATGGCACATCCAATTTTGAATTGTATTAGTTAATTGGTCCTTAGATTGGTCATTCAGCAAACGGCAGCACTGCCATGGCGAACTTTGTTGTAGCTGCCGACAAGGTCCCGGAGGATAATACTGTCCATGCCCTACGCGTGCATCTTTGTGAAGCGCCAAGCGAGAATGACAGGTGCATTGGCACGCGAGAAAACTATAGCAGTTCGTTCGCTTGTCGGCCTTCCTCCCAAAGAGGAGGATTTGGAGGATGTCGAGGATGACACCAACAACTCCGGCAGTGAGTAGATAATGCTCGACCCATATTGCGTTTTCGGCCGGTATGCTGGCGGAGAAAATGGCAAGTTGAAGAAGCGAAAGCGAAAGCGGAAGAAAGGGAAGCGAAATGGGAAGGGCTTCTCTAAATTTCCTATGATCGCCATGGCTTAGCTATTACAATGTTGCAAAATCTATGTTTATGTAGATGAATTATGTATTCTGTTTTATCATTTTGTTGACATCGTTTTGTATGGTGGTTTATTGACTTAGTTAATGTAATTCAGGCACTGAAGTCAACCAGTGGACCGTCCTGCTTACCACCGGCTGTGGATGCTGAACTAAGGCTTCTTGCTGCAAAAAAGCAGTATGTTATGTTTTATGATGTTTTTGTATGTCATCCAACCCCCTACCCTGAAGCAACTTTGACGCTTATGTGAACTTGCTAAATGCAGTCCACAGTGCCACCAATTAGTACAGTCTCAACACCTGCATGTGGTTCTGTATCCTCTGCTAACAGAACCTCTACGGTATGCTTGATACGTCTTCAACATATCTATAATTTTTTATTGTTCCATGCTATTATATTACCCTTTTTGGATGTTTATGGGCTTTATTTTACATATTTATATCATTTTTGGGACTAACCTACTAACCGGAGGCCCAGCCCGTATTGTTGTTTTTTTTCCTATTTCAGTATTTCGAAGAAAAGGAATATCAAACGGAGTCCAAACAGAATGAAACCTTCGGGAGCATGTTTTTTGGAACGAATGTGATCCGGAGAACTTGGAGTGCAAGTCAAGAAGCAAACGAGGCGGCCAGGAGATAGGAGGGCGCGTCCACCCCTCCTGGGCGCGCCCCCTGTCTCCTGGGCTCAACGAGCGGCCACCGACGTACTTCTTCCTCCTATATATATATACCTACGTACCCCGAAAACATCCAGGGAGCCAACGAAAAAAATTTCCACCGCCGTAACCTTCTCTATCCGTGAGATCCCATCTTGGAGCCTTCGTCGGCGCTCCGCTGGAGGGGGAATCGACCACGGAGGGCTTCTACATCAACACCATAGCCCCTCAAATAAGTTGTGTGTAGTTTACCACAGACCTTCGGGTCCATAGTTATTAGCCAGATGGCTTATTCTCTCTTTTTGGATCTCAATACAATGTTCTCCCCCTCTCTTGTGGAGATCTATTCGATGCAAACTCTTTTTGCAGTGTGTTTGTCGAGATCCGATGAATTGCGGGTTTATGATCACGTTCATCTATGAGAAATATTTGAATCTTCTCTGAATTCTTTTACGTATGATTGAGTTATCTTTGCAAGTCTCTTTGAATTATCAGTTTGGTTTGGCCTACTAGATTGATCTTTCTTGCCATGGGAGAAGTGCTTATCTTTGGGTTCAATCTTGCGGTGTCCTTACCCAGTGACAGAAAGGGTTGCAAGTCACGTATTGTATTGTTGCCATCAAGGATAAAAGGATGGGGTTTATATCATATTGCATGAGTTTATCCCTCTACATCATGTCATCTTTCTTAATGCCTTACTCTGTTCTTATGAACTTAATACTCTAGATGCATGCTGGATAGCGGTCGATGTGTGGAGTAATAGTAGTAGATGCAGGCAGGAGTCGGTCTACTTGTCGCGGACGTGATGCCTATATACATGATCATGCCTAGATAATCTCATAATTATTCGCTTTTCTATCAATTTCTCGACAGTAATTTGTTCACCCACCGTAATACTTATGCACTAGTAGAAAAGGGGCCAATGGTCCAGGCCGTTCCAGCCCATTAGTCCCGGTTCAATCCAGAACCGGGACCAATGGGGGCATCGGACCCGGTTCGTGAGCCCCGCGAGCCGGCCGGGCCACGTGACCCATTGGTCCCGGTTCGTCTGAAACTATTGGTCCCGGTTGGTGGGACGAACCGGGACCAATGGGCCTCGCTCCTGCCCCAAAACCATTGGTCCCGGTTGGTGGCATGAACCGGGACCAATGGGCTTCCCATTAGTCCCGGTTTGAACCTTCAACCGGGACTAAATGGTTGGTACCCGTTGCGACCAGAGTTTAGTCCCACCTCGCCAACCGAAGGGGAACCGGACCGGTTTATAAGCCCCTCCCTCTCTACCTTATTGAGCTCCTCCGAAAATTAAAATAGATGCGCTTATGTAGGTAATTTAGCATAAATTCATATGGATTTCTCTTGAAATTCGTTATGAATTTAAGTTGAATTTTCTCTATAAGCGCATCTCTACTCATTTCTGAGTAGTTTTTTTCTTTTTCTGCTATATTTATTTTTTTCTTTTTATTTCTGAGTTGTAATAAGCCATTAAAAATAAGCATATATGCTCCTTTTTTAGTAAAGTTAATCACAACTATTTTTTGCTTCTATTCATTTCTGAGTAGTTTTTTATATAGTTTTTTTTCTTTTTCTGCTATATTTATTTTTCTTTTTATTTCTGAGTTGTAATAAGCCATTAAAAATAAGCATATATGCTCCTTTTTTAGTATAGTTAATCACAACTATTTTTTGCTTCTATTCATTTCTGAGTAGTTTTTTATATAGTTTTTTTTTCTTTTCTGCTATATTATTTTTTCTTTTTATTTCTGAGTTGTAATAAGCCATTAAAAATAAGCATATATGCTCCTTTTTTATTACAGTTAATCACAACTATTTTTTGCTTCTATTCATTTCTGAGTAGTTTTCTATATATTTTTTCTTCTATTTATTTCTGAGTGGTTTTTTATATATTTTTTTCTTTTCTGCTACATTTATTTTTTTCTTTTTTTTCTGAGTTGTAACAAGTCATTAAAAATAAAAAAGAGGCGCAATGCTCGTTAATTTGCTTCAAGCCTTTTGGAATAGTGTCAACTGCACTGCACATAGCTCTGTGCAGTCTACCGTATTCCGCAAGGCTTGAAGCTAACCAACGTGCTGGAGCATTGAGCCTCTTCGTCATTGTATCTGCACTCAGGGCTTATAAACAGCTGCGAGTGCCTCTCGCTTGGCGAGGTGGGACTAAAAAAATAGCTACAGGAAGAATCAACAAAAAAATAGTTGCAGAAAATAAAAAAGTAGTTACACGGGTCCATTGGTACCGGTTCATGGCACCAACCGGTACCAATGCTGTTCTTTGGTCCCGGTTGGGCGCTCCAACCGGGACCAATGCCCACCCTTTAGTCCCGGTTGGAGCCTCCAACCGGGACCAAAGGTCTTCGTTTCCCGCCCTTTGGGCTGCTGAAAAGAGGCCTTTGGTCCCGGTTGGTGGCTCCAACCGGGACTGAAGGAGGAATTAGTCCCG
>LT934120.1:4882549-4896375 GCA_900231445.1 Triticum turgidum subsp. durum | reverse complement strand
CCCATCGCCGCCCGCGTCCCGCGCCGCCCCGTCATCGCCGCCCTCGTCCCGCGCCGCCGCCCGGACGTGAGCTTTTTTTTGGTGATATTTAGATTGTGTAATTAATTTTGTTCATAGAATTTTAATGATTTTTTTGTTCATAGTATTTAGAAAAAGGAAAAAAGAAGAAGTAGTTTATATATAGTTGAACTAGCTAGCTAGTTGATTTAATAAACTAATTTATTTTACTATATAATGCAGTAGTTTGTTTTTAGTAAGTACTACTTATTTATTTATAGTAAGTGCTTTAGTAGTTGAACTAGATAGTTGATTTAATTAGATTTTTTTGTTAGATTAGATGTGTAGTAATTAATTTGTTCATATTATGTTAGATCTTTTTGTTAGATTAATTAGATTTTTTTGTTAGATTAGATATGTGTAGTAATTAATTTCTTTATATTATGTTAGATTTTTTTTTCTGTTAATAGATTTTTTTGGTGATATTATTATTGAATATGCATGTTTGGTGATATTATTGTTAATAGATTTTTTTGGTGATATTTAGATTGTGTAATTAATTTTGTTCATAGAATTTTAATGATTTTTTTGTTCATAGTATTTAGAAAAAGGAAAAAAAGAAGAAGTAGTTTATATATAGTTGAACTAGCTAGCTGATTTAATAAACTAATTTATTTTACTATATAATGAAGTAGTTTGTTTTTAGTAAGTACTACTTATTTATTTATAGTAAGTGTTTAGTAGTTGAACTAGATAGTTGATTTAATTAATAAGACTACTTTTATTTAACTATATATAGAAGTAGTTCCCGCGTCGACGTCGGCGATGCCTATCCCGCATCCTCGTCGTCGTCGACTCGGCGGTGGAGGCCTGCTTGATCAGGGCCATGTTCGGGACTGGGCTCCGCCGGGTTGGTATTGGGAGGTGCTACCTTCCGGGGGACGTAGGTTGGTGAGGAGGCAGCCCGTTGTTGACCCAATCCTTGTTTGGTGGCGGTCGCGTGGGCCAGTGATGGTGGTGAGGCATCCGGACACCGCGGAGGTGGTACGTCACCGTGTCAGCGAGGAGGACGAGCACGTCCGTCGCTACATGGTTGCATTGGAGGGGAGGTTCGATAATACCTGGCAGGTTCTTCAGGGATCTCACTGGAGCTATGATCCTGTGATGGTTGCTTATCTTTGGGTGTCCACCGCCCGCGTCGATACTCGTCGGGCGCTACGGTTCTAGTTGTATTAGTGATAATATTCGATGATGTACGGACACCAAGAGATGATGTACTTTTGCTTATAATTATTGAATGTATGCTAATTTGAATACTATACTTTATTTTGTGATTTGGTTTTGCTTATTGAATGCTCATATTGGATAAGTTCTCCTTCATTCCCGTGTGCTAGACAATTTGGTATAATAATGCATTCGGGAATGAAAGAGGAGCTACGTACGTACATCGATCATCGATAGTCAACCCGTGATTAATAATAATGATCTAGTTTAATATTTGAATTATGAACGTAGGCCGGAAATGTCGTACTCATCGGAAGACGAAAATCGCCCGGGGGAGTGCGACTGGTGCCACGACGACCGAGGTATGTGCGACAGATTCATTGAGCTGGACGAAGATCGGCGCTTCAGCATTAAGCTCGAGGAGACTTGCGATGTTCATACGGTACGCAATGACGACAATAGTTTTTTTCGTAATTAAGCACGACTTCAACTATTTTAACGTGTATTTTTCATGTTTTCCAATTCGACTAGCTTATCCCATGCTTTGCAAGACGCTATGTCTTGGAGAGGATGGGTTTTGAAGACCATGAAAATTTTGAAACCAAAAAAATTATCCTAAGTACCGAACATGGTGTGGATTTTCAAGTAAAGCTGTACAATGCTCAGAGTGTAACCCATTTTGGTTGCAAAAATTGGGATGCATTTTGCAAGATGTATGGTCTTGATGAGGGTATGCTTGTCACCATGGATCTTAGTGATCCTACAATCGAGCAAGAGACACCTTCGATTTGGGTCTTTGTGGATACACCTCCAGTTCTTCCCTCATGTGAGCTAAACATAGTTATTAAGTAATTTATATTGTTTATTTCAAAATATATAGTTGACAACTTATCTCCATTGACAGCTTATTTTCATTCTTCAAAGAATGTGCGGAAGATGGTAGACAGAACGTACTACACCGAAGGCTCCGAATTAACTTATCAGGAGAAAAATCATCTGGTCGGATTTTGTACTGATCTTGAGAATTACAATATCTACAATCAAACTCCTCAACATTATGGTCAATACGTGCCACTAGTGCACGTGTTGAACTACGGTAACTACCATGGAGATACCCTGGTAAGATTATTTTTTACTATTACAACATCCGTGCATCTTTTTGCACACTTCTAAAACTAGTACATCATTGCTAACTATGAAGTTATTACTATGTTTTTCAATAGATAATCCCGAATGATTGTGTGCCTCATCTGATGTATACGCGTGGTAGCCTTCATGTTTTGAACATATGACCAGGTCGTCCTACGAATCTCAACTGTCCATACCGGGTTTCTAAAAGAAGCGGAGACATAACAATCAAAGAATGGAAAAAATGTATGGACAGTCGTAAGGAGCTTCTTGGAAGCAATAAGCAGCGAAAGGCAAGAATTGGAGACAGGATGATCGCCATTCTTCATAATGGAGAGTCAGGGTCTATATTGTTTTATGCTATTTTACCTTAAGGGTGTTTAGGTCCTATACCTGATACTGATGATCATGTGCTAATAACAATTATGTAGGGTTGGGTTCGATGACTATATATGAGGATGATGATCGTATGACTTATTATTAATAACGAGTAGAAGTTGTATGATGATGCATGATTGGTAGGACTTGTTATTATATACATATATAGGATGATGTATGATGCAAAGCATGCATGAGCATGTTATATCTGCGGGTGCAATGAACAGCAGCGTTGATAAACCAAGGACAAAGATAAGAGAGGACACTTCTCTCTATTAGCTAGCTATAATAACAACCTAAAAATAACCCCCAAAACCCCTAAAGCAGCCACTTTTGTAAAAAAACATTGACTTTTGGTCCCGGTTGGAGCCACCAACCGGGACCAAAGGCCCTCTGACTGGGCTCGGTGCACAGGGCCACGTGGAGCCACATTGGTCCCGGTTCGTGTTTGAACCGGGACTAATGGGTGGTGGTATTAGTAACGACCCATTAGTCCCAGTTCATGAACCGGGACTAAAGGCCCTTACTAACCGGGACTGATGGGTGGTTTTCTACTAGTGATGCTATCTTGAGAGAAGCCACTAGTGAAACCTATGGCCCCCGGGTCTATCTTTTATCATATAAGCTTTCAATCTACTTTTATTTGCATCTATATTATAAAATACCAAAAATATATTTATCTTATCATACTATCTCTATCAGATCTCACTTTTGCAAGTGGCCGTTTAGGGATCGGCAGCCCCTTTATTGCGTTGGTTGCGAGTTCTTTGTTTGTTTGTGTAGGTGCGTGGGACTTTTGAGGAGCCTCCTACTGGATTGATACCTTGATTCTCAAAAACTGAGAGAAATACTTACGCTACTATTGCTGCTTCACCCTTTCCTCTTTAAGGAAAACCAACGCAAGCTCAAGACGTAGCAAGAAGGATTTCTGGCTCCGTTGCCGGGGAGGTCTTCGCTCAAGTCAAGACATACCAAGTACCCATCACAAACTCATCTCCCTCGCATTTACATTATTTTCCATTTGCCTCTCGTTTTCCTCTCCCCCCACTTCACCCTTGCCGTTTTATTTGCCCTCTCTTTCCCAATCTCTCTCTTTTTCGCTTGCCTTTTTTTGTTTGCTTGTGTGCCTGTTTGTCCTTATGGCTTTGCTAAGAGTACCGACCACCTTCTTAGAAGGTTGGAAGAGATTGAATCAAATATTAGAAGCTTTATGAATTTGCAATTTGAGCATAATAATTTCTTCAGAAAAGAGCTTAAAGAACAAAAAGGTTTTTTGGGGTTTATTAATAAGGAGCTTGATGATATGTCTAAAGTATTTTATGGTTTGAACTCTCAAATTACCCGGCTTGAAAATTCTATAGCCAAAATTTCTGATAAGCAAGCTACCTTAGTCAATAAGATGGCTGCCAAACCAGAAAAGTTAGTTGAAAATAATGATGAAGATCTTAAAATTATTGATGTGTCCCCTATTAGATCTTTGTTTTGAAATATGAATCTTGATAATAATAGGACTGGAGATGAGTCAACTTTAGTTAGAAGGCGTCCCAATAATTCGGAGTTTTTAGATCTTGATGCTAAATTTGGTAAAAGTGTGATTGGAGAGGTCATGAATTTAAATAGCATTGAACCCACTATCTCGGATTTCATGGAATTTGATTATGATAATTGTTCTTTAGAAGGTTGTATTTCCTTGTTGCAATCCGTTGTTAATTGTCCTCATGCTTATAGTCAAAATAAAGCTTTTACCAAACATATCTTTGATGCCTTGATGCAATCTTATGATGAAAAACTTAATTTGGAAGTTTCTATACCTAGAAAACTTAATGATGAATGGGAACCTACTATAAGGATTAAAATTAAAGATCATGAGTGTTTTTCTTTGTGTGATTTGGGTGCTAGTGTTTCCACGATTCCGAAAACTTTATGTGATATTCTAGGTTTCCATGATCTTGATGATTGCTCTTTAAATTTGCACCTTGCAGATTCTACCATGAAAAAGCCAACGGGAAGGATCAATGATGTTCTCATTGTTGCAAATAGAAATTTGATGCCCATAGATTTTATCGTTCTTGATATAGATTGCAATCTTTCTTGCCCTATTATTCTTGCTAGACCTTTCCTTAGAACGATTGGCGCGATTATTGATATGAAGGAAGGGAATATTAGATTCCAATTTCCATTAAAGAAAGGCATGGAGCACTTTCCAAGAAAGAAAGTCAAATTACCTTATGAATCTATCATGCGAGCTACTTATGAATTGAGTGCCAAAGATGTCACTACTTAGATCTATCTTTGCTTTTATGCCTAGCTAGGGGCGTTAAACGATAGCGCTAGTTGGGAGGCAACCCAATTTTATTTGTGTTTTTTGTTTTTGTTCCTGTTTAGTAATAAATTTTGCATCTACCTTCTGTTTAGATGTGTTTTTATATTTAATTAGTGTTTGTGCCAAGTAGAACCTATAGGATAACCTATGATGATAGTTAATTTGATTCTGCTGTAAAACAGAAACTTTGCGTGCACGAATTTAGTTTTGTTAAATCACAGAAACGTGCTTTTGTGTTGATTCTTTTCGCTTCTGATCAATAGACAAATTTTCTAGGACTTCCTATTTTTGTAGGAGTTTTAGATTTCCATACGTTTGCTTAGTTACAGATTTCTACAGACTGTTCTGCTTTTGACAGATTCTGTTTTTTGTGTGTTGTTTGCTTATTTTGATGCATCTATGGCTAGTATTAATTGGTATGAACTATAGAGAACGTGGAATATAATAGGTTTAACACCAAAATAAATAAAGAATGAGTTCATTACATTACCTTATGTGGTGGTTTTCTTTTCTTTCACGAACGGAGCTTATAAGATTTCCTGTTGAGTTTTGTGTTGTGAAGTTTTCAAGTTTTGGGTAAAGCTTTGATGGACTATGGAATAAGGAGTGGCAAGAGCCTAAGCTTGGGGATGCCCAAGGCACCCCAAGATATTCAAGAGTAGCCAAAATCCTAAGCTTGGGGATGCCCCTAGGAAGGCATCTCCTCTTTCGTCTTCGTTCATTGGTAACTTTACTTGGAGCTATATTTTTATTCGCCACATGATATGTGTTTTGCTTAGAGCGCCGTGTATTATATTAGTCTTTGCTTTTTAGTTTAACACAATCATCCTTGTTGTACACACCTTTTGGGAGAAGCCAACTTGATTGAATTTGCTAGAATACTCTATGTGCTTCACTTATATCTTTTGAGCTTGATAGTTTTTGCTCTAGTGCTTCAATTATATCTTTTACAGCACGGCGGTGCCTTAATTTTGTTGAAATTGCTAGTCTCTCATGCTTCACTTATATTATTTTGAGAGTCTCTTAGAACAGCATGGTACTTGCTATGGTTATAAAATTGGTCGTAGAATGTTAGGCATCCAAGTTGGGTATAATAAAAACTATCATAGGAAGTGAATTGGATGCTATGATCAATTTGATACTTGATAATTGTTTTGAGATATGGAGGTAGTCATATTAAAAGTCATGCTAGTTGGGTGATTATGAATTTAAAGAATGCTTGTGTTGAAGTTTGTGATTCCCGTAGCATGCACGTATGGTGAACCACTTCGTGATGAAGTTGGAGCACAATTTTATTTATTGATTGTCTTCCTTATGAGTGGCGGTCGGGGACGAGCGATGGTCTTTTCCTACCAATCCATCCCCCTAGGAGCATGCGCGTAATACTTTGTTTTTGATGACTTGTAAATTTTTGCAATAAGTATATGAGTTCTTTTGACTAATGTTGAGTCCATGGATTATGCGCACTCTCACCTTTCCACCATTGCTAGCCTCTCTTATACCATGCAACTTTCACCGGTACCATACACCCACCATATACCTTCCTCAAAACAGCCACCATATCTACCTATTATGGCATTTCCATAGCCATTCCAAGATATATTGCCATGCAACTTTCCATCTTTCCGTTTATAGGGCACGCATCATCATTGTCATATTGCTCTTTGCATGATCATGTAGTTGACATCGTATTTGTGACAAGGCCACCTTCATAATTTTCATACATGTCACTCTTGATTCATTGCATATCCCGGTACACCACCGGAGGCATTCATATAGAGTCATATTTTGTTCTAGTCTTGAGTTGTAAATCAATAAAAGTGTGATGATCTTCATTATTAGAACATTGTCCCAGTGAGGAAAGGATGATGGAGACTATGATTCCCCCACAAGTCGGGATGAGACTTCGGACATTACAAAAGAAAAAAGAAAAAAAAGAGAAAGGCCAAAAAGAAAAAAAAGAAAGGCCAAAGAAAAAAAAGAAAAAAAGAGAAAAAAAAATAAAAGAATAAAAAATGAGAGAAAAAGAGAGAAGGGACAATGCTACTATCCTTTTACCACACTTGTGCTTCAAAGTAGCACCATGATCTTCATGATAGAGAGTCTCCTATGTTGTCACTTTCATATACTGGTGGGAATTTTCATTATAGAACTTGGCTTGTATATTCCAATGATGGGCTTCCTCAAAATGCCCTAGGTCTTCGTGAGCAAGCGAGTTGGATGCACACCCACTTAGTTTCTTTTGTTGAGCTTTCATACATTTATAGCTCTAGTGCATCCATTGCATGGCAATCCCTACTCACTCACATTCATATCTATTAATGGGCATCTCCATAGCCCATTGATACGCCTAGTTGATGTGAGACTATCTTCTTCTTTTTGTCTTCTCCACAACCACCATTCTATTCCACATATAGTGCTATGTCCATGGCTCACGCTCAAATATTGTGTGAAAGTTGAAAAAGTTTGAGATTATTAAAGTATGAAACAATTGCTTGGCTTGTCATCGGGGTTGTGCATGATTAAATACATTGTGTGATGAAGATAGAGCAACAGCCAGACTATATGATTTTGTAGGGATAACTTTCTTTAGCCATGTTATTTTGAGAAGACATGATTTCTTTGATTAGTATGCTTGAAGTATTACTATTTCTTATGTCAATATGAACTTTTATTTTGAATCATTTGGATCTGAACATTTCATGCCACAATAAAGAAAATTACATTGAGAATTATGCTAGGTAGCATTCCACATCAAAAATTCTGTTTTTATCATTTACCTACTCGAGGACGAGCAGGAATTAAGCTTGGGGATGCTTGATACGTCTCGAATGTATCTATAATTTTTTATTGTTCCATGCTATTATATTACCCCTTTTGGATGTTTATGGGCTTTATTTTACATATTTATATCATGTTTGGGACTAACCTACTAACCGGAGGCCCAGCCCGTATTGCTGTTTTTTTGCCTATTTCAGTATTTCGAAGAAAAGGAATATCAAACGGAGTCCAAACAGAATGAAACCTTCGGGAGCATGATTTTTGGAACGAATGTGATCCGGAGAACTTAGAGTGCAAGTCAAGAAGCAAATGAGGCAGACAGGAGATAGGAGGGCGCGTCCACCCCTCCTGGGCGCGCCCCCTGTCTCTTGGGCCCCACGAGCGGCCACCGACGTACTTCTTCCTCCTATATATACCTACGTACCCCGAAAACATCCCGGGAGCCAACGAAAAACAATTTCCACCGTCGTAACCTTCTCTATCCGCGAGATCCCATCTTGGAGCCTTCGTCGGTGCTCCGCCGGAGGGGGAATCGACCATGGAGGGCTTCTACATCAACACCATAGCCCCTCTAATGAGTTGTGAGTAGTTTACCACAGACGTTCGGGTCCATAGTTATTAGCTAGATGGCTTCTTCTCTCTTTTTGGATCTCAGTACAATGTTCTCCTCCTCTATTGTGGAGATCTATTCGATGTAAACTCTTCTTTTTTTGCGGTGTGTTTGTCGAGACCCAATGAATTGTGGGTTTATGACCAAGTTTATCTATGAGAAACATTTGAATCTTCTCTGAATTCGTTTATGTATGATTGAGTTATCTTTGCAAGTCTCTTCGAATTATCAGTTTGGTTTGGCATACTAGATTGATCTTTCTTGCCATGGGAGAGGTGCTTAGCTTTGGGTTCAATCTTGCGGTGTCCTTACCCAGTGACAGAAAGGGTTGCAAGGCACGTATTCTATTGTTGCCATCGAGGATAAAAATATGGGGTTTATACCATATTGCATGAGTTTGTCCCTCTACATCATGTCATGTTTCTTAATGCGTTACTCTGTTCTTATGAACTTAATACTCTAGATGCATGCTGGATAGCGGTCAATGTGTGGAGTAATAGTAGTAGATGCAGGCACGAGTCGGTCTACTTGTCGCGGACGTGATGCCTATATACATTATCATGCCTAGATAATCTCATAATTATTCGCTTTTCTATCAATTGCTCGACAGTAATTTGTTCACCCACCGTAATACTTTTGCTATCTTGAGAGAAGCCACTAGTGAAACCTATGGCCCCCGGGTCTATCTTTTATCATATAAGCTATCGATCTACTTTTATTTGCATCTTTACTTTTTGCATCTATATTATAAAATACCAAAAGTATATTTATCTTATCATACTATCTCTATCAGATCTCACTTTCGCAAGTGGCCGTGAAGGGATTGGCAACCCCTTTATTGCGTTGGTTGCGAGTTCTTTGTTTGTTTGTGTAGGTGCGTGTGACTTTTGAGGAGCCTCCTACTGGATTGATACCTTGGTTCTCAAAAACTGATGGAAATACGTACGCTACTATTGCTGCATCACCCTTTCCTCTTCAAGGAACACCAACACAAGCTCAAGACGTAGCAATGTTCATCTAGTTTTTAGAATGACACCTTTCATTTACGAAAGGATATATGCTGTACGTCATTTTCATTGACAGGGTAAGTCGGCGACTGAACTGAAAAAGCATTATGCTAGAATCGGTCACTTCCACTATAAAAAGAGGCCAAACTGTTTTGTCAGAATCATGCAGGACAAGCGGTGCAGATCCCGTTTGGTATTACCCGACGGTGCGGCCTCTCTTTTACAGGCCAGCAATCTGAGCTTGCCTAGGTTTATCAATATGGAGACTAGCACGGGCTATGGTTGGCTTGTTGAGTTGAAGCAAAGGAGAAGATGGAATTCTGGAGTTGGGTGCGTTGTGGTGTGCCTTTGCCAAGTCCCATGTACTCAAGGTTGGATGCGTGACTGAAATTGAGGTTGTACACCATGAGCTCATGAAGGTTTACATCGACAACCAGGTAGGAATTGAGGTGACATACACACTGTGTGGCGATGTGAACTTCTTTACGTTGGATTAGTGATCCTTCGTCATGTTACCTTAGGTTGGTAGTACTCGTGTCATGCTCGCAAGAAGATTTGCCTTGTCAATGCGTAGAACAAGATGATTTAAGTTGTGTGTCTTTTGTGAACTCCTTATGGTTTGTTTGAGGTGTATGTCTGCAGAATTGAAGTACCGTGACTGCTTATGGTTGATTTAAGTTGTGTTTGTGCATACTTTAATCTTAACCGTGTGGTTGTGCCCTGTCCGGTCCCTATGTCATCTTATTACTAAATGGAGGGCTGGCCAACCCATGCCCTATGTCATCCACGTTGAATCTGCCCTTGTGTTAAAAGTTTAGTAAATTTGTCATGGTGTGAATTGTTATCTGAATCTGTCATGTGGCCTCTAAAGTTGAAAGGTAACTCAATATTTTTGGGTAACCTAAAATTGTCCTGGTGTCAATTGATACTGAATGTTTCGAGCTGGCCCAAATTCTCCAGGTGTTGAGATAACTGAATTTGCACTTGTGTGAATTGTTAACGGAATGTTGTGCGCGCCTACTCGGTTGGCGCTTTAGGAGGTGCACAGGTAATATTGGATTAGTCCATCACTATGATCCGTCTAATAAGCTGGCGTGTCAACCTTATCTGCCGGTCTGGCCGGGCAGGCGTGTTGTCACGCCTTTGTGTCAGGCGCTACGAGTACAATACAATAAAAGTCGGATGACTAGGGCCAACTTTTTCATCATGCAGAGCGTGCGTTTTCCCGATACGCGCCTCTTAGTTTGTCATTCTAATAGGCGCTTTGGAAATGTTGGACCGTCCAACTCTCCATAGTCATGACTATGTGGGCCACACAACCCTTCTCTCATTATTTATGCGGTTTCGCTCTCCACTCTCCACTCCTCCTTAACCCCTTTCTCATCATCACTCTCCTCCTCTCCCCCGCTCCCACACCTACCTCCGTCCCGTCGGCCATGGACTCGGCGAAGATCAAAGAAGAATAAGATTGGGGGAGTTCTATCAGAAGATTCTGGGATGGACAGTACTCGCGGATTGAGAGATTGGAGGGCCAATCTCGTGCGACGGAGATAGCTGGCGGCAGTCGGCAGCAAGATGTTCAGTCCGGCAGCACCAATGTGCCCCGTATTGTAAGTAATCCGCCCCGTCCTTGTTGGTACAACTGATTTGCATGCTAGGTTTTCTGAAATCTTCCGTTGTTGCTTGATGCGGACTGAAGGAAGATGCGATACGATTACACTCAAGCGGTGTTGAAGAAGGTGGTCATCAGCCATGCACCAACACGGTACCACCGGTACAACAACCACTATCTCATCGCTAATTTTGACATAGCGGTGGCTACCAGGGACAACCCACAAGGATGGTGACAGCAGGCTCCCGCGCATTTGTGCCCCACCAGATACAAAGACGCTATGTGTGCCGGCGGCAGGATCTACGCGCTCGCAGACGAGGGGAGTTGTTCCGTGTGGCATACAAACAGCTATTGTAAGAGATCGGCCGTGAACTAACTTTTGCCTGCGCTGAACTAAATGATATTATGTATACTTCGCAGCGACGACACATCCTTCTGTGAAAATAATTTTCCATGGCTGGCAGTTCCACCAACCGTAGGGCTCACATGCAACCTTGCGATCAACGACCAGTGATGAGGACACTTTTGAAGTTCAAGCATCAGTTTGCCACCACATTTCTAGCGTGTCCCAAAAATCCAGCACTTTTCTTCTAAATTTTCTCAATAAAAACAAATGACCGGTTTGCCGCAGTTAACACGATTTCTGACAGGGTTGTCCCACCCGTCATGTGCCACGTCGCACAAACCGGACGACGCACGGGTTTATGGCCGTTAGGGCACGCGCATACAAAACAGAGGCCTCCACTCGCCGCCGCTCACACTCCACTCCACTCGCTCACTGTCACTCTCACTCCACCCCACTCTTCCGTGTCCCCTGTTGTCGCCGCCGGAGCTCTTCACCGTCGTTGAAGATGCTGTCATGGAACGATGGAGAGGAGAGCAGCGAGGAGGAGCTGCCCGGCATGGAGCTGGAGCAACACTGGGTAAGAGATCTGTTTCGCACCTAGGATTAGGGTTAGGGTTCAAGGGTTCTTCGATTTGAGACAATGGTTTGGAGCAGTTGCTCTTTGTTATGAGGTTCATTACGGTGCTACAATGCAGGCAAACCCTGGCACCATTATAGATGCATCCTTCTATGGTAGAGCTGCAGATGCAAGCATCACATGTAGACTGCACTTGGCCCCATGCATGAAATATGTTGCATTTGCAGGAAAGGACACTGGGAGGAGGTTCTATGGATGTGTTGTTCCTCAGGTCAGTGGTATCCAACTAGGGTTTGTGTTGGTGGTAGTTAGTCTGCAGATGTTTTGAATTGCTGTTGGTAAATTCGGTTAATGAAGCATGATCTGGACTGTCTCCAGATGCAAGAATAAAATTATGTCAGTAAATTTAGTTAATGATACATGATTTGTACTGTCTATAGATGGAAGCATTAATTTATTTCAGTAAATTAAGTAAATGAAACATGTATTGGACTATGGTAGAGCTGCAGATTCAAGCTTCAATTTATGTCAGTAAATTAAGGAAATGAAACATGTTTTGGACTGTGGTAGAGCTGCAGATGCAAGAGCATCAATTTCTGTCAGTAAATTGAGAGGATTATCAGTATTCAATTTATTTGGACTGTGGTATATGCAAGTTTGACAGAATCACTGAATATCTCATCTATTTTCGTTTTGAAGCTAGCATATTTATTTTCTAATACTTGATGCAGGATGGTATTGACTGTGGAGTTGCTCAGTGGGTTGATGCCCCATGGCCTTCAATTCTGCAAAGACGTTTGGTGAAGATATGGGAGATGTTTCATGAGGAGAACAATGGCAGAATGGTTGACCATGAGAAGTATAAGAAAGAGTTGGAGAAGGTGCACAAGTTGTTGGATACACTTGGTGATCAGTACAGTCAGCTGGTTGAGGATGTCACTAAGATGTTTGATTGGGCAGATCAGAACAACAGGGTCATGAGTGATGAAGAGTTCAAGCAGAAGCAGATGGATGTGGACAAGGACATGGAGAAGCTAGCTATCGGCAAGGAGAAGGAGAGTGATGGCATTGACAAGATGAAGGAGATGGAGAAACTGGCTCAGGAGCACAAGAAGATGAAGTGCATTCTTAGATCTCAGGGAGAGATCATTAGGAACACCGGGAAGGAGAGAGGGATGACTTCAAGGAAGAGAGGGACTGGCTGATAGAGGAGAAGAAGAAGCTGGAGTTTCTAGTGGGTGATCTTATGAAAGCTGGTCATGGCAACAAAGACAAGCTTGACAAGATCAAGTCAGTCCTTGCTGAGTGAACAATGATGTTCATTAGTTATGTTAAGCTAATATGTGGCCTTGGAACAATATAGCTGGCCTTGGGGTTGTATATTTTGGGAATCCCCTAGTTATGTAATGACTGTAATGATTATCTGCAAAACTACCTCCAGTTAAGTTATGTAATGTATGTAATCACTAGCTGCAAAACTACCCCGATTATGTAATGTTGTTAGCTCTCTATAGTAAGAGCTATGCTATTATGAATCTGCAATTATTAATCTGCTTGTTTGGACTAAATGGTCAGTGGTCAAGACCAACTGGGCATGGCCAAACTGGTCACTTAGGCTTTAGGGTGGCTTGGGCTCGACAAAACCACCAAAACCACCATTTAGTCTTGAAAATGGCTTGGGCTCGACAAAGTGACATGAACCTATCACTTAGGCTCTATGGTGGCTTGGCCTCGACAAAACCACCAAAACCATAATTTAGTCTTCAAGGTGGCTTGGGCTCGACAAAGTGACCTAAACCTATCACTTAGGCTCTGTGGTGGCTTGGACTCAACAAAACCACCA
>LT934120.1:4849308-4861824 GCA_900231445.1 Triticum turgidum subsp. durum | reverse complement strand
CGACAAAGTGACCTAAACCTATCACTTAGGCTCTATGTTGGCTTGGACTCGACAAAACCACCAAAACAACAATTTAGTCTTCAAGGTGGCTTGGGCTCGACAAAGCCACTAAACCTATCATTTAGGCTTTAGGTTGACTTGGGCTCGACAAAACCACCCAAAACCACAATTTAGTATTCAAGGTGGCTTGGGCTCGACAAAGCCACTAAACCTATCATTTAGGCTTTAGGTTGGCTTGGGCTTGACAAAACCACCCAAAACCACAATTTAGTATTCAAGGTGGCTTGGCCTCGACAAAGCCACTAAACCTATCATTTAAGCTTTAGGTTGGCTTGGGCTCGACAAAACCACCCAAACCACCATTAAGCAGCAAATGCCAAAATCTTGCAGAACAAAAAAAAACATCAAATCAAACAAGTAAATTGTTCTGAACCATAATTGTTCTGAACCATAATAGTTCTCAGCCATAATAGTTCTCAAGCTAAATACTGCTAACACAAACAAGTTCTCAAGCTAAATACTGATTACACATAGAAGTTCTCAGGCATAGTTTCAAAAAATTAGAAATACTTAAGGCGGGTAGTTCAAAAGACAACAACCAAACTGTGTACTGACTAGTTGCCACTGGCGTAAAAGTAACCCCTCATCCTGGTGTTCTGGAACCTCTTCCTTTTGGACCCTACTGTTGCTCCCTCTGTTGTAGTTGCAGCCCTAGGTGCCATGTGGGGCCTTCCACCTCTCCTGCTGGGTGCATTGCTTGAACCTGAAGCTCTTGTGGAAGCCTATTCTTCTTGGCCTTGTAGAAGCAGCAGCAGTTGATTTTCTTCCCCTGGTAGATGTAGCAGGCTGGGCAGGACCATTAGAAGTTGTTCTTCTTTCCCTAGTTGTTGCAGCAGGTGGTGCACTGGTTGCAGGCTGGGCAGATGCAGTAGAACTTCCCCCAGCTTCATGGTAGTGAGTTCTGGTTGTCTAAGAGAGCACACATCATAGCCCAACAATTAGGATGAAGCCATCAAATGATTAAAACAATGAAAACTATTGAGGCTAGTTGTTTCATGGTAATGTTAAGTTGAAACCAATGACAACAATGTGCATATTCCATACCTTGTGCTTGTCCTTTCTTGCCTGAAGATGAGGCTTCAGGGGCTGAGGGAAATAGGTGTACCTATGTTTCTGCATCTTGCAGTTGCTGTATGTGATAGTTGCCATCCTTTATGTATCCTTCCTTGTTGGGACCTCAAATTGCCCCTTCCTCCTAGCTGTTTGCTTCCTGCCCTTCTTCTCTTTGAACACTGGTGGATCTATGTCAGCAGTTGGTGTCTTAGGCCAACAGTTAGGCCCTGGTACAGGGTAGATGATGTGCTTGTATGTTTCCTTATACAATGGTTTTTTGAAGAACTCATGCACATAGTCTTTTGGCTGTCCCTTCACTCTTGTAATGGCAGAAACTGCATGGTTACATGGCCAACCACATAGGTCCCACTTCTTGCAGTCACAGGTCCACTTATCAAGGTTCACACAGTAGGTAGACTCCCCACTAGTGACTTGCCAAATACCAGGACCTGCCATGTAATCAGTGCAATGCCTAGAGTACTTCTTTGACTCCTCCAACTTCTCCATATAAGTGGGTGTTATATCCCACTTACTCTTCTCCGGAGTCTCTCTAACTGATTGGTACTTAACCATCAACTTAGTTCTAAATCCATCTACACAGCTCCTTATTGGCTTGTTACTCACATCTAGTATCATCTTGTTAAATACTTCACTAAGATTGTTTACTACTAGGTCTGTCTTGCATGTGTGATCCATAGCATGCCTTGCCCAAGTCTCTTTAGGGATATTACAAAGCCACTTCCAAGCATCTTCATCCTCCTTTTTCAGTTCATTCATGGCAACCTCAAAACCATTCTTTGTGTATGAATATGCATCATTGTCCATATGCTTCTTCAACTCCTTAGTCCTATAGCCTGCTGACTGGAAATTTGCATAGATATGTCTAAGACAATATCTTTGAGGTGAGTGTGGGAACACAACTTGAATTGCATTCAACAGCCCCTGTTTAAGTAATAATAGAGATTATTATTCATGTAACTTGCTCCTTCCATGCGTAATACAAATTATTATTTCTACAACTTGCTAATTGAATTGTGAAATGAAAAATATACCTTCTGTCTATCAGAGATGATTGTGTATGTGCCCCACTTGTTCCCCTCTCCAATGCAATCTCTTAACTGGCTAAGAAACCAAGTCCAACTATCCTTGTCCTCCTTATCAAAAATACCAATTGCAATAGGGAATATGTTGTTATTGCCATCCCTACCAGTGGCAGCAAGTATCTGTTGCCCAGTAGAAAGCTTGATAAAGCAACCATCTAAACCTTTATTGAAGCAGAGAAATGAGTACATTATTAAGTACAAGATATGAGCAGTGAACTGGAGTAATGTAGAATGCATATAATACCTATAAAGGGCCTACACCCATTCAAGAAACCTTCTTTTGAAGCATTCAGACAACAGAACATGTAGTGGAACCTAGGATTTGTACTAGGATGGAGCTCAAGCTCTGTGGTAGTCACAATGCATCTGCTCCCAGGGTTGGTATCAAGCACAGATTGAAGATAATCCCTAAACCTTGTGTATTGTCCCTTCATGTCACCTTCCACCACTTCAATGGCCAATGACCTTGCCCTGTAGGCCTTGGTCTTTGGCACTTCAAGCCCATACTTAGTCTTTGTTCTTTTTAAAATTGCATCAACACTAGCCCTTGGATTATCTCTCAGTTGCTGCTCACAGGTTCTGGCGATCCAGTCAACTGTCACTTTTGTTTTTTCTCCATGTGCACCACAAGTGTGTAACAACTTCATCTTCTTGATGCAGAATGTCTTCTCATGAAGAATTGTTGATGCAGTCATGAAAAAAGGACACCCATTGTCCTTTCTGTGCAATGCACAATGATCCTATCCTTGCAGTTCCTATGGTACTGGAAATTTCTAAGGATTCTGATATGAAAATTCCTAAGTGCTCTTCTAAACTGGTACACATTAGTGAAGCACATACTCATGCAAAGTTGGTCATGAGTATCTGGCTTGCTCTCATCATACCAGATCCTAGTCCTGGCCCTCTTGGTTTGACTCTTCCTTCCACAAGGAAGTGGCAGACCTGACTCATCATCTGATTCACTAATGCCATAGTCCCCAGGGAAACAAGCTGAATCATCTGATGGAATGAAATCAGGAATTACCTCAATGTCAGCTTCATGGTATGATCTTGTAGTGGGGCCTGCTTGCCTACTTTCTTAAATGTTTGAGGAAGTGGTGTCTCAGGTTCTGTGTCTGAGTCCTCTACCTCTGGACACATCTCTTACACTTCTGTGTCTCCTTCAAAGTGATGCATAGGATCCTCTCTCTGTTTCCTTTTCTGCTTCAACTTCTCAATGATTTCATCTTCCTCCTCATTACCTATGTCATGCTCTTCCTCTTTCTCCTCACACCAGTTCAAATCAACAAACCCTTCATCATCAGAGGGCCTAACATCTTCCTGTAATTTCTCTTTGCCCTTTGCTTTTGTCATAGTCATGCCCTGTTGTGTATTAATGTAAGCAGCCTCTTCACCTGGCTCTACAACAGCAATACGCACATCATACAGCTCCTCAACTGGATCTTCAACAGAAATAGGGAACAATACTCCTGCCTCATCTATAGAAATAATATTGGAATCCCCCACATTATTTATAGGTACTTGTTCCTCCACAATATTTGCCCTGTTAAACTCTCCTGGATTAGGCTCATTAGCCTTAATTACAGTTATGTTGAGCACCTTCTACTCAGCATAATGGTCTAGCATCTCCTCCACACTCTCTTCACTGTCAATAACCTGCATCCCTGTTGCCCCCTTTCCCTCTTCTTTCATATAGAACATGTAGTCAGCTTTAGTATATCCCTCTTTCGTCTCTAGCAGTGCTAACATGTTAATATAAGTAATTTCTGACAGAGAAATGGTCCTTTCCAAGTTGTCTTTCCCTTGAAAATGGTACCTTATTTCCCATATCTCATCATCCAAACTACACAAAATTGAGGAGAATTAGTGCTTGATTGATTCAGTTTCAATAATGTAACATGTCATTCAGACAAGATATTAGCACTATCAAAGCTTGCACATAATTTACAAGACAACAATTAAGTATAATTAATAAGGAGTAAACAAAGCATTCATGCATAAATCCATAAACCCAGAGCTATAATTCCTACCGTAACATGTTATAAAGAGAAGATATTAACTATATCAGCCCTAAAATGAAACGACCCTAAAATAATCTTCAGTAATCCAGTAAACAAAGCCCTAAAATGAAACGGCCCTAAAATCTAACAGCCCATTAACAAACATAAATATGCACTATATAAAATCACAATCTAGTGAAGACAGTAACATGGAAGAGAGGGGTGGACGAGGAAGAAATTTTACCACACACTGCCGAACCCCGAAGCCCACTGATGGCCTTCTCCCACGCCGGAAGCCCTGATCTTGCGTGCTAGGGCCGCCGCCGCACGACGCTCAAGGTCCCACACCGGCGGCGAAGGGGGCGAAGGGGATCGCTCCAGTGAAGGAGCCCGCTGCATCGGCAAGCTACTGCTGCCGAGCCAGTTGTCTACCTCCGAGAACCCATCACCATCGCCTCCAGTCCCTCCGCCTCCTGCTAACTCGCCGCCGCCGCTAGGTTTAGCCGCCGCCGCCATCGCAGGACACAAAGAGAGAGACGGGAGAAAGAGGGGAGAATGGGGCAAGCAAACAGAGCCGCAACCGCTTTGACCACGCGCGTGCCCTAACGGCCGTCAACTCGTGCACCGTCCGGTTAGTGCGACGTGGCACCTGACGGTTGGGCCAGCCCTGTCAGAAACCAGTCATTTGTTTTTATTGAGAAAATTTACAAGAAAAGTGGTGGATTTTTGGGACGCTCTAGGAATGTGGTGGCAAACTGATGCTTGAGCTTCAAATGTGGTGGTTTTTTGCAATTCACTCCAACTTTGACGCTTATGTGAACTTGCTAAATGTAGTCTACAGTGCCACCAATTAGTACAGTCTCAACACCTGCATGCGGTTCTATATCCTCTGCTGACAGAACCTCTAAGGTATGTTCATCTTCTTTTTAGAATGACACCTTTCATTTACGAAAGGATATAAGCTGTATGTCATTTTCATTGACAAGGGAAGTCGGCGACTGAACTGAAAAAGCATTATGCTAGAATCGGTCACTTCCACTATAAAAAGAGGCCAAACTGTTTTGTCAGAATCATGCAGGACAAGCGGTGCGGATCCCGTTTGGTATTACCCGACGGTGCGGCCTCTCTTTTACGGGCCAGCAATCTGAGCTTGCCTAGGTTTATCAATCTGGAGACTAGCACGGGCTGTGGTTGGCTTGTTGAGTTGAAGCAAAGGAGAGGATGGAATGCTGGAGTTGGGTGCGTTGTGGTGTGCCTTTGCCAAGTTCCATGGACTCAAGTTTGGATGCGTGACTGAATTTGAGGTTGTATACCCTGAGCTCATGAAGGTGAACATCGACAACCAGGCAGGAATTGAGGTGACATACACACTATGTGGCGATGTGAACTTCTCGGATTAGTGATCCTTCATCATGTTACCTTAGGCTGGTAGTACTTGTGTCGTGCTCGCGAGAGGATTTGCCTTGTCAATGCGTAGAACAAGATGATTTAAGTTGTGTGTCTTTTCTGAACTCCTTATGGTTCGTTTAAGGTGCCTGTCTGCAGAATTGAAGTACTGTGACTGCTTATGGTTGATTTAAGGTTTGTTTGTGCATAATTTAAGCTTAACCGTGTGCTTGTGCCCTGTCCGGTCCCTATGTCATCTTATTACTAAATGGAGGGCTGGCCAACCCGTGCCCTATGTCATCCACGTTGAATCCGCCCTTGTGTTAAAAGTTCAGTAAATTTTTCATGGAGTCAATTGTTATCTGAATCTGTCATGTGGCCACTAAAGTTGAAAGGTAACTCAATATTTTTGGGTAACCTAAAATTGTCCTGGTGTCAATTGATACTGAATGTTTCGGGCTGGCCCAAATTCTCCAGGTGTTGAGATAACTGAATTTGCACTTGTGTGAATTGTTAAAGGAATGTTGTACGCGCCTACTCGGTTGGCGCTTTAGGAGGTGCACGGTAATATTGGATTAGTCCATCACTATGATCCGTCTAATAACCTGGCGTGTCATCCTTATCTACCAGTCTAGCCGGGCAGGCGTGTTGTCACGCCTTTGTGTCAGGTGCTACGAGTACAGTAAAATAAAAGTCGGATGACCAGGGCCAACTTTTTCATCATGCAGAGCGTGCGTGTTCCCGATACATGCCTCTTAGTTTGTCATTCTAATAGGCGCTTTGGAAATGTTGGACGGTCCAACTCTCCATAGTCATGACTATGTGGGCCACACTGCCCTTCTCTCATTATTTATGCGGTTTCGCTCTCCACTCTCCACTCCTCCGAAACCCCTTTCTCATCATCACTCTCCTCCTCTCCGCAGCTCCCACACCCACCTCCGTCCCGTTGTCCATGGACTCGGCGAAGATCAAAGAAGAAGAAGATTGGGGGAGTTCTATCAGAAGCTTCTGGGATGGACAGTACTCATGGAGTGAGAGATCGGCGGGCCAATATCGTGCGGCGGAGATAGCTGGCGGCAGTCGGCAGCGAGATGTTCAGTCCAGCCGCACCAATTTGCCCCGTACTGTAAGTAATCCGCCCCGTCCTTGTTGGTACAACTGATTTGCATGCTAGGTTTTCTTAAATCTTCCGTCGTCGATGCGATATGGTTACACTAAAGCGGTGTTGAAGAAGGTGGTCATTAGCCATGCACCAACACGGTACCACCGGTACAACGACCACTATCTCATCGCTGTTTTCGACATAGCGGTGGCTACCGGGGACAACCCACAAGGATGGTGACAGCTGGCTCCCGCGCATTTGTGCCCCGCCAGATATGAAGACGCTTTGTGCGCCGGCGGCAGGATCTACGCGCTCGCAGACGAGGGGAGTTGTTTCGTGTGGCATACGGACAACTATTGTAAGAGATCGGCCGTTAACTAACTTTTGCCTACGCTGAACTAAATGATATTATGTATACTTCGCAGCGACGACACACCCTCATGTGAAAATCAATTTGCCATGGCTGGCAGTTCCACCAACCGTAGGGCTCACATGCAACCTTGCGATCGACGACCAGCGATGAGGACGCATCGTGTTCTTTGTCGTCACTTTTGGTCAGGTCACAGGGGAAGAACTTGAGAAGCCTTACCTGGATCGGACCCTCACTGTGTACACAGGTACCGTCAATCCTCCAAAGCACGGCATGATGTCTAACTTCCTCTGGTTCGTCACTGACCAGTTGTGTGAACACGATAGGATTGCACTGCTTGGTATTTTGCTTGGAAGGCGGCGACGATGACGTACGTGACGCTGCATGGGCACCCAGGAACTTTATCGACAAGAAGGAATCCAGCGAGGGTGATTCCACGGATTTCCCCCTTCAACGAACCATGGGCTCCAAGGCGGTGCCTTTAAGAAGGATACGACACAGGAGCACCGGCACCGCCCGACTAGAGGGTCGGAGTTTCCCCTAGAGCAACACGCCGGGCAATGAAGGCCACGACAACACCTTCAAGAAGGGAACGAGCTTCGCCACCGCCGGTCCGTTCGAAGATAAAACAGGTTTTCACTCCGACCAATACTCATCCCCACCGAACGCCATACCACGACGACCATGCCGCCCACACGACCATGGTCACCGGGCAGCACCAAGGCATGGGCTTTGCCCAAGAACGCCGCGACACCACCACCAGCCCCAGCATCCAACACCTCGACGCCACCTTACCTGCCACGCAGCGCCACCCCACCCAAAGAGACGAGTGTAAAGGCCCTACCTTTAGGACCCCTGAGCTGCCCCAACGCCGAGCGATGGACCTCATATGGGAGAAGTCCAGCCCTTCGACGGAAGTGGCGCACGGACGAGGGGGAGAGAAATCAAAGGCCGACGCACACCGCCTACGGATGAACGGACGCCGAAACATGTGAGACGCTGCCGCATCCGACCTGCCAAGCTACCGTGGATCTATTCACGGCCGGAGCAGCAGCCATACCAGGCCACTGCCCATCCCGCACCGCCCCGCCACCCCAAGCTAGGGGCCGGCCCAATCGTGCACGTGCACGGCCTCGCCACGGTGCCCTCCGCCCCCTGCACCCTACCGCGACGCGACAGCTGCCGCCGCCAGAACCACCCGCCGCGATGAACCTCCGCACTAGCCGCTCGCAGCCCCCACCGCCCCACGCCTAGCCGGATCCTCCCAGCCTCCGCAGCAACCACGGCTGCCCGTGCCGCCGTTGCCGGGCCCTGCGCAAGTGCCGTGCCCTCGGGTAGCCACCGGATCCCGCGCTGCAGGGGGCCTACAAGGAGGAAGAGAACCCCCACCGCCGCCTATACCGACCGGGCTTTGCCCGGCGGCTGCGAGGGGAGGGAGGCGGGGGGAGAGGCGGGCGCGGGCAGGACAAGTCACTTTGCCCGCTGTTCCGGACGTGTCCACGGAGATTTGGCGCGCGTCTATTTGGTGATCCGAGTTGGAGTTACCCGGGAGACATGTACATATCGGGATTGATTTCTCTGTCACTGCTGCCCTGAAAGTAAAAAAAGGCTACAATCGTAGGTGACTGGTGGCCAGTGAGATTACCGGCTTTCCCGGGCTCGGCGTGCGCCATCACGTGCCTTTCTGTCATGTCGCTGAGATTACATCACTCATCTTCATAATATAGAGAACATCTTTTGCCAATGGATGAACATCGCACGAGGACCCCGTCACCTTTTGCCAATGGATGAACAGATGCCTCCTTTACCCACGTGTACATCATGTACGCTTGCATTTCCCGTCCGTGATGGCCCCAATAATTGGATCAACATCTTCTTTTCTTTCTCGCTCTATTTAAGAGGCTGCTGGACGCATGGGAGCCTCCTCACCGAGGAGCCAACCACTCATTTCCTAAACTCCACTCCCTGCAGGGTCTTGACTCCAGGTAAGTTCAAGTCTGGTTGCTCTTGCTTCGTAGTTTCTATCAGGAATAAAAATAGGCCTGGTGTTATGAAATGTTTGATGGTTTAGACATTGGCCCCTAGTTCTTCAAGAAATATTTTTTCACTATTACCTTTTCTCCGTATGTGTTAGCACAAAATTAAGATAAAAATATGTCATGAATTTTTATTAATTTTTCCAAACTGATGAGGTTGTTTTAAATCCAGCCGAGTGGGGAATGCCTTAGATGTTTCCTGACCAGTTAACTGATGCTGTCTGCTAGGAATATTGTCATGATAGTAGGCATAGTGTTATGCAATATTTGATGGTTTACATGGCCTAGTTCTTTACCAAATGTTTTCTTCACTATTGTAATTTTTATCTGTATATGTTAGTACAGATTAAGAAGAAAAAACATGTCCTGTATATATTTTTAATTTTTGAAACTGGCAATGTTATTAAGAATCCAACCGCGTGAGGAATGCCTTAGAGGTTTCCTGACCTGTTAATATATAATGTCTAGTTTCTTCTGCTTTTAGTCTTCTAGGAATATTGTCGTGAAAGAAGTCCTGGTCATATGAAATATTTGATGGTTTAGATATTGGCCTAGTTCTTCAAGATTTTTTTTTTACATATTGGCCTAGTTCTTCGAGAAATATTTTTAGATATTGTCTTACTGAAGGCTCTCCTGAAATGGATCAACAATATTGTTGCAGAAAATGGCCTCGTCGGCATCAAATGCAGAGCCTATCGATTTGCATACGTTGAAAAGAATCACAGAGGATTTTTCAGAGAAGATGAAAATTGGTAGTGGTGGTTGTGGAGAAGTTTACAAGGTTCGAGCTACAAGTATTCATATTTTGTTTTCTGTAATTATCCGATGGTACCTCTAACAACCAATGATCCATATGAACAGGGAGTGCTTAATGGGGACGAAGTTGCTGTTAAGAAGCTTTTTTCCAACCAAGGAATTGATGATAAGGCATTTGAAAATGAATTTCGTAACCTTACGAAGGTGCAGCATAAAAATGTCATACAGATGAAGGGTTACTGCTATGAAATAGCACATAGAAATGTTGATTACCAAGGGCAATTAGTTTGGTCTAAAGTAATAGATCGAGCTCTCTGCTTTGAATATATGAAGGGAGGAAGCCTTGCCAATCATATTTCTGGTATGACGATGCACTACCTCAGTTCTGCTATACTACTCCCTCCGATCCATATTACTTGTCTTAGCTTTGTCTATATACGTATGTATCTAAAATGTAATATGGATAGGAGGGAGTACTATTTAAAAATAAATGATTACACCATGTTGTCCCTATGAGATGGACATTTTCCGCCCCCTTCTGCAGACGAGTCGTGCAAACATGATTGGCCAACAACATACAAAATAATTAACGGGACTTGCCAAGGACTGCACTACCTTCATAAAGGAGGACAAGAGAAGATCTTTCATCTGGACTTAAAGCCGGATAATGTATTGCTGGATGAAACATTGGTGCCCAAAATAGGAGATTTTGGTCTGTCCAGGCTCTTTGGAACTTCATATACTCACCAAATAAGCACTAATAAAGGAACAAGGTAACATAATTAAGCCCCATTTGTAGATAGCCCAATTAAGTTTACAAGTCCTTTTGTGAGCATATGTTGCACATGTTGTTATGCAGTGGGTTCATGCCAACAGAATACATACATAACCGCGTCGTATCACAAAAGAATGACGTGTTCAGCCTTGGAGTCATAATTTACCACATGATGGCTGGAGAAAAGGGCTACGTCCAATATTGGGACGTGCTTCATCATCCTAATTTTTCCCCAAAAATTAAACAAGAGTTTATTGAGTGTGTAAGAAAATGTCTTTGTCCTTTTTCATTTTAACAGTGTTGTTCCTTACCCCTATTTTCTATGCACGTGGTAGATACATACACAATTTGAATTTTCCATAATCTTGCAACTTGACAGGTACAAGAATACTGGAAGAGAAAGATGCAGGCAACCGAAGGTTATAGGTGGGATGAAACAGACATGCTAGGAGTAACAAAATGTATTGAAATGGCAATGAGTTGTGTGGAGGACGAACGAGACAAGAGACCTTTTATAACAGAGATTATTGATAAGCTCAAGGAACTAGATTCTAAGATCGAGGAGATGTTAAAGAATGATCTGAAGCCACTTATACGCCAGCTGGTACAGTATTTAACCTTCATACTCATGGCCTGTACTTATATATATATTGACCCAGTTCTAATAGTATATATAAGCAGAAGTCGTATATCAGTGGCAGTTAATCCCTTGAACTTTTGCCTTTGTAGAGAAACAGTGTCAATGATTCAGAAGCGGTTAAACAGAATATAAGCCCGAATGCTTCGGAAAAGAATATTCTGGTTGATCCATCCCGGGAACTCTGCTTACCATTCGAGCCAAAGAAGGAGATACGGTGCTGCCTGCAGCTCATGAACACGGTGCTGCCTGCCACATTGCTTTTAACATAAAGACTGATGTAAACAAGTATCGCGCACAGCCAAACAAAGGGATTTTAGCCCCATGCTCCAAGTGCTACATTACCCTAACCTTGAGAGCACAGGAGGAGCCGCCGCTGAATATGCAGTGTGGTGACGTGTTGATTGTGCAGAGCAAAAGCGTTAGCAAGCACTTCACATCTGACAAAATCACTCAGGACTTCCTCGCACACGCCAGCGCCGTGGATGAGGTGTATTTGCCCATTGCTTATGTCAGAATGGACCACTAATTTGCGGTACGTATAATTAAACTACTACGTGTTTTACCTAAACTCAAAGAGGGGAACTTCAAAAATTAATGAATTATTAGACTAAATTTTTAATTCATTTGCCTGATACATGCTATTCAAATTTCAGGAATAAAAGGTGGGGTTTCAGGCTTCCGACCGAAAAGACATTTCAGGACAGGCCAGCATAAGAAACCAAGTGACATCAACCACCGACGTCTCTCATTATGTATCTATGCTGGAAAACTACTATATTTATTAAGTATTTGCTTTATTTATTCTACGTCGTGTGTGGGGGACTCCCTATCTATTTGTATTTTCACTATCATTCGGAACAGATGGACTGTAAGTGACGATCTTTATTGTTATCAGCCGAGAATAAAATTACTTATGATTTTTAAATGTATTTTTTCATATATAACCTCAGTGCTTCTTTCAAAAAAAATCTTCTGGTCAACGAAATCTTCTGGTCTAAAAGTGTACGCTAAGTGTGGCACTCGGCACTATGTTACTAGTAGAAAACAGGGTACTAGTCCCGGTTCCACAGAGCCTTTAGTCCCGGTTCTGGAACCAGGACAAATCAAACGGGACTAAAGCCCAAAACATTTAGTCCCGGTTTGCTTACGAACCGGCACAGAAGGGGCTCCACGTGGCCGCTGCGGGGCACCCAGGCTGGAGGACCTTTAGTCCCGTTTGGTAACACCAACCGGAA
>LT934120.1:4820955-4848889 GCA_900231445.1 Triticum turgidum subsp. durum | reverse complement strand
TAGGGGTTCATATTGTGTAGGCTAGCTAATAGAGAGAAGTGACCTCTCTTTCTCCGTGCTTGGTCGACACTAGTTACTATACCTATAGAGGGAACTCGACACGCTAGCTAGCAAGCAAATGAAGGAAGCATTAATTACATAAGATCGTCATGAACATATACAGAGAGAAGTGACCTCTCTTTCTCCGAGATTTTTCGAACAACAAGTTTTCGTATATATCTATCTGACGCTACTACATATATACAATATGGACTGTGATATTTGGCACACGTGTGCCATATAAGCAAAACTGCCACACCTCTACTTTTTTCATTTTAAAGTACCACACGATTCCTCGTTCTTTGACCTCGCCTCCTCCCAAACGACCCCGTAGGCTCGCCCGAGAAACCTGCTTCTCCCTCACATCTCGGGCGCCCACCCCTGAGAAAACGGTCACTTCTTCACGTCTACCACATGATTTCCCCTTAGGACAAAGTTACCATGGTATTTGTATGCAAGTTATCAGGCCTGTGTTGCATAACTTACCGTGCTATTTACATAGAATGTACCAGGTATCTATGCTTCAACAACTACATCCCTTCAAAGTTACCACTGTGTTTTGTACACAAGTTATAAGGTCTTCGATGTGTAAAATACTGTGGTACTTACACATAAGTTATCAGGGTATATGTACATCAACCTCCCCCCGGTCAAAGTTATCATGAGGGATCGCACATGAGTTACCGGGTCTACAGTTCGTATATTATCATGGTACTTGCACCTAAAAACCTGGGTTTGTTTCGGTAGCTTTTTCCATAGGTCAAAAATTACCACGAAGTTTTTACGTAACTTATCACGCCTATAGCACGTGTGCCCCTCATTACACTAAACAGTATGTGACTTTCTCGTGGCACGCCATGCGTTCTGTTCATCCAAGAGGCCCACGCGCGAGGCGAGTGTATGTTTTTAACAACTTAGTTTCCTTTGATAAAAAAGTTACCATCATGTTTATATTACAAGTTATCGGTTATGCGGTGCTTATATTACCATGTTATTTACACAAAAAATATGGGGGATGTTTTGAACAACTTTTTCCCGGGACAAAAAAATTATCATGGTGATTCTAGGTAACCTATCAAGCCCGTAGTGCTTAAAATATCATGCTATTTACCCAAAATTTATCAGAGGTATGTTTCAGCAAATCCACCCCCCATGGGTCAAAAACTTATCATGGTGTTTAGTTATCGCAGTGCATATGTTTTCATGCTATTTACACATAAAAATGCCAGGGGAGGGAAGTATACTACCGTGCTATTTACACAGAAGATGCCGGAGTATCTTTTCAAAAAAAATACCCACGGTCAAAGTTACCATGGTGTTTCTATCTCAGTTATCAGATGTGCGCTGCGTATATTACCATCTATTTACACATAAATTATCGGGTATCTTTTCACATTTGTCTTCCCCAATGGTTAAAGTTACCACGATGTTTGTATCTAAATTATCAGGTCTATGGCGTGAATGTTATTGTGCTATTTACAGAAATTACCGGGGGGCGGGTTCAACAAATTTATTCCCAATGATCAAAGTTACCACGAACATGTCAAAAACAATATTTTCGTTAGCTTGCTCAACAATGAGTGTCATAGGTGAGGTGTGGTTAGCTCCCTTTGTTGATTACCTGCAAAACAGAGATCAAATCCTAGTCCAAGCATTATTTTTGCTAAAAATCGGAAAGGCGTGTGGGCCATAATTGACGATTACGAAAATTAGGAAGGCACAAGCGGGTGTGCCCGATAAAATCGGGGAGGGCGTGCGGAAAAGGAAAGATAAGGGGGGAGGTCGTGCGGGGATGGAAGGAGATCGGGAGGCGTGCGGGAAAGGAAATAAATCGAGAGGACGTGCGGGGAAGGAAGGAGATCAGGAGGGAACTGACAGCGCTGGATGCGTGTGGCAGTTTCACAATCTGCCACACGGTTGCCAAATACATTTTTTGATACAATATAACATCTCTTACAATCCCTAACATCTAAAATCCATTTCAACTTCCACATGAAATTCTCCATCTTTATGTATGACGTGGTCAAGAAAGAATCCCGCGAATTCCTTTTGACTTGCTCATGTGCGATCATGTGGTAGGAGTTCATCCCGCATCTGCCACAACTAATTTAAAGAAGGGGGTCAATATATATATATGAATGAAACTCAACACAATTGACGGCAATAAAACAAAATTATGAATATTGTTTACGTACTTCATATTGTTCGTCAGAGTAGCCCCGCTGAGAGGTCGAGTTGTAGATGAACTCGCAAACATAGTATCCACATAAATTATTCCCGCCTTCCTGCCACAAGCACTTTACGAGAAATAGAGTTCAGTCAAACTGATAATCAAGCATGATAAATGGTATTAATGAAACTAGAACCAATGAGAGATACGTGGAACTAGCTAGTACTACTTACTTTGGGGTGTGTAAATCGTAGCTCCCTCTGCAGAGCCAGAACCATTCGGGTGAACTTTTTCCAAACCCTGCCACGCAAAGAAAATTATTAATTGATACCAGCAAATGAATGAAAGTTGCCGATATGGTACGAAAATGATCGATTGAACTTACTTCTGGATCATTGCAGTCATGTACGCATAATCCTGGGGATCTTTACATCTCGAGTCTAAGACAATTACTATTCCCTGGTCAAGCTTAATCTCTAGCTGAATAAAGTGGAAATTGCGCACGCGTAACTCATCAATTACATTACTATAACCTCGAGTAAGTGAAACCGAATATGCACAAGACAGTAACAGTCACTTGAAGTTGTAAGGAAAGAGTATTTTAGCTTTGTTTTGATGTCGAAGTAACGATTGTAGCAAGTTGTCCTCAGTATCTTTGATTCTCTTTTGAACCGACCATTCATTTATGATATTTGGGTTAATGAACCCAATGTCATAGATTTGTCCTTTTTTGCATTCGATGATCTTCAATTTGCATAATATAGTGAGGATAATTATATATACATGAAATGAAAGAGCTGGGCTATAGAGACTTAATTACATAAGTAATACTTACAGATAGTAGCAAGTCATGAGTTGTTTGTCGAGGGCGTCTTATTGAATAACTGAAATAACTCCACAAATTCAACAGGCAGCAACTCAACTCCAATGAGGTCGTGCTCATCTTTGATTCTCACCATCATACTATCCTTCCCAGACTTCCTGCAGGTATCCATGTACCATTCATGCAATTTTGGCATCATCGTTGTTAGAGGAGGATGATCAGGTTTGACAAGAGGCTTCCCGTACTCATATATGAAGATATCTGCTACCTCTAACGTTTCAAACTCTACATCATCGCTTAGGTAATCACCAAGATTGGTACCAGGCACTAGCCACGGATGATTAGCGACGATATCGCTAGACACCTTGAGCGGGGGCACGATTGCTTCGCCTGTTCGCCGAGCTGGGGAACTGTTTTCTCACTTCTTTGTTGTGCTAATCTTGCATCACTGGAAGTACTTCCCGACCGCCGCACATCTTTATATGTCTTTTTAATACAGCAGACGTAGTTGGAATCCGGCGAAGGTGCCGGTGGTCGCTTCAGGGCATCCAGAGTGCGCTTCGCTTTCACCGAATCTACCTTTTTTCTTCAGAGGTGGAGATTTCCATTCAAAATGGGCCTGCACTTCGGCAACACAGATGTCTGCGTTTTCATCATCGATCCTCTCATATGGTAACTTTGGAATAGGCTTCAGGCTTGGACCAAATTTGTATTTCTTCCCGCCTCTTGTATTTCTAGCCACCGGAGTGGCGTTGTCTCTCTTCCGGTGTTGCTGATGCAGCAGCGTCCGCTGACACGCCGGAGGAGGCGAAGGAGGAGGCGGAGAGCTCTGACTTGCCGGAGGAGGCAAAGGAGGAGGCAGAGTGGCCTCACACGCCGGAGGAGGAGGAGGAGGAGGAGGCGGAGTACCCTGATCACTCGCCAGAGGAGGAGGAGGAGGAGGAGGAGGAGGAGGAGGAGTGCCCTGACTCGCCGAAGGAGGAGGAGGAGGAGGCGTCCAGTTTGGAAGCTTGATGTACTCATTCCTCCATAGACAGGTACTCCTTAAAGCATAAACCAGATGGTTCTCCCCTTCACTTGTAGGATAGTCAAGCTCCAGCTCCTCAAATCCCTCCATTATTTCATCCACCGTCACAACAGCATAGCCATGTGGAATCGGATGACAATGAAAAATTCCCTCAGCTTGAGGAGGTACAACAGAGCCGACCACCGCCTTCAAAGTCAGGTTCTGTCATTTCGTCATTAGCTCGCAATGTTCAGCCTTCGTGATACTATCCACAGGGTAGCGAGGAGCCATGAAATCAGGTTGAACAAGCTCCATGGAAGCCATGCTGCTTCTCCGATGAGATCGTGGGGTAGCTTTTGGGGCAGTATCGAAGCAAGGATCTTCGTGCCGCTGAGATTGTTGGTCGGTAGCTCACTAGCTCTCAAGTTCCTCTAGCTTTCCTATTCTTGCATTGAGCTTCCGCATCGAGCTTGCTTCCACTTTCCTCCTTATCTCTCGCCTACTGTAACCACCGCTGTCAGGAAACCCATTCGCCCACGGAACGGAGCCTGGTGTCCCTTGTGTTCGTCCAGGGTGCTCAGGATTCCCGAGGGCATCTGTCAGCTCGTCCTTCTCTCTTTCAGGAATGAACATCCCTTCCTGCGCTGCCTTGATATATTTCTGAAGCTTCGTGATGGGTATTGCAAGTTACTCGTCCGTCCAAACACCCTCCCCTGTTTCTGGGTCCAAAGTTCCCCAACCCCGAATAACCAAGTCCTTGAACGATCAGGCCAGTGCAATGTTGCTGGTTGGACCCCTTTAGCAAGCAGGTCTTGCTCAGCTTTGTCCAACAATGGTCGGGCTTTGTAGTAGCCACCTGACCCCGTGTGATGATGATACTTCTTCTTTGCAGCATTTTTCTTGTTTGTCAGTGACCTTTTCATACCCTTCTCTGATTTCTTGTAGGCCACAAATGTGGGCCAGTGATCTCTTATCTTCTCATATCGACCGATGAATTCTCAAGTCTTCCCTTTGTCGACAAAATTTGTGTTCAACTCTTTCTTCCAGTTCCTGAACAGATCTGTCATCTTCTTAAGAGCAAACACCTTGACCTTTGGCTCTATAAATGGGTTATTCGGATCCTCCTCTGGCGGTAGGCTGAAATTTGTCATCAGCAAGGTCCGAAGATCATCTTTATGTCTATCCTGGACATAAGAAACTTCAGGGTCCTTATTCTTATTCCATTGCTGGACGCTGATCGCGACGATGTCCCTAACAACAGCTCCGCACTGATGTACAAATGTGTCCTTGGTCCGCTTGGGAGCAATCGGTTGGCTATCGTTCACGACTTATGTGATCATGAACCTTTCTTCCTGGCGTAACCTTTTCTTCGGGCCTCGTCTCCTTACAAAAGTTTGACTCGATCTGGAGGGCTAAAAGAACAAAGAAGCGTTAATATATGTACATACCAAAACAACTAATGCATACCAAAACAACTAATGCATCAAGTCTATATTATATACATATATAGATACACTACTCTGATCACTGGATCAGAATATTATTCTGATCACAACCTGAACTTCCTGAGTTACACAACCTGAACTTCTCTCTGTATGAACCCGACCTTCGGGCTATCTTCGCAACCATGTCTCCTCGCGCGAATTATTCTAGTCAGTCGTGTTCTATGTGATGTAAGTGTAATTTGCAAACTGTTTTTGGCAACTAAATGCCCGTTTTAAATAGAATCTCGCTCATTGGTGGATTTTTATCTCGGGTCGTGATGAACATGCCTCTGTTGCAATTTTACTGCCTGAGTTGTTCGACCTAAACTTCCTCCAGTGCTAGGTTGAACTTCCAACAACATTGCTTAAATGGGGCTTGCGATATACCGTTGAAAAGCTATGGAGACGAGTATCGTGACCCAAGTTAAATTTTTGCCAAAATGTAAGCGGTTTAAGAGTAGTTTTGAAAACCGTTTTTTCTTCATACAAAAAACATGAATCGTATTTTCGATCGCATTTCTAAAGTGTTTATCGGAATGAGGCAAATAATATGGCCGAAAAGATGCTGCAAAACTGCTCCTTCCACGTGTTGATAGTTTTCTCTAATTCTCTATTGTTAAAGAGTAATTCAGAAAATCGTAAAATTTGGCAAACCGACCAGCCGAGTTCGTATTTTCGATGTCATTTCTAAACGGCAAATCCAATTGAGGCAAGTGATATGGCGTTGGAAAGCTTAAGAAAATGCGCTACTTTATCATTTTGAAAGATTTTTCTAACTTTGACCGGTTTAAGATTAATCTATACTACTATTAAACAATCAAACTATTTTTTTCTTAAAGTCACCCCCCAGATGTACCCAGGCTAATTACCAGAACCTCTGGGCTACAATCTTCATCCCTGAACCTGTCAGTCGATATATGATACCATCTTCAGGCACATGATAATCACGCCTTTGCGGGTCATCGGTATACTTGCAATGGATTGAGCAAATGGCCTCTCTTGATTCACAGATGTTCTCATTTGAAGCTATTCAAGGTGTGAATATTGAATTTTATTTTCTTATAATCTTTTTAGCGGATTGGCGAGAACTGATTTAATTTATGTTTTGTTTGGGCAAGTGCAATAGCGTGCGAAGCTTTACTACTAATCCACAGAGTCAGTGTACCAACAAAAGGGTGACTGATGGTTCCAACATTTACTCTTACAACTCTGGTTATTATCTTTTCCAATATATGCATATGTAATATTTCTCTCCGCACATTATTTGAAAGGTGGTTCCATTTGATACATTTAGAAAGAGTACAATCTTTTTAGATTTTAATTGATATATACATTGTTTCTTTAATATAATGGGCACGTGTAGAAGCACATGATAATAGAAGAGACGCATTGCATGTGTATTGTCTTTTAATCATGCACGTTTTGGTGCATGATTATTGTCAAATGGTTTGTCTAATACTGAGTAGATCCGCACGTATGTCAAGGTTCTTAATATGGAACCATTAGATGATGGATGACCATTTTTTGCAATATCTGACCGAGGAATAATGGTACAATTGATAAGGATTGGACTTCCTTCTGCAACCATCCTCTTTACTCGAGTAATTCAAGGTATGTTTCCTTGCTCATTTAGGCTAGTTACTGAACCTCTTTGTGAACCAATGAAGGCATTCTCTATGCACAAATAACTTAGTGCTACTATTCGTTTCTACATTGAAATTTCCACATTTGAATAATATAGTAATAATAAAGTTTTTTCATTGACTTTGTGAGATGTTACGCAACACCATGCTCCTAATTGTAATGTATTCGATCCTCGTGGCACAATCCTATCTCATGAATAATTGGGACATATATTGATGCATATATGGTGTGACTGGGCACCCACACTTGTATAACATTCCAAAAGTGCAATTTATGGAAACCTAGCAATTTTAGATGCTTATGAACATCATTATGTCTCACCACGATCTTATCAAGGATATGGTGCTTCGTTTTTATTTATTTCACCAAAACCTTATTTTTCGATTTATATGTGTGCAAACGATCTTTAATGTGTTTCATCATTTGTAGGCTGCAAAGTGACATAATCATGGATGGTGTTACCTAATGGGCTGGAGAGTTTCTAAATTATGAGATGTAGACAATTAAGCAGTGTCGGGACCCCTGCTTCATTTATGGCCATGGGTACCTGACAGAGCAAGAAAGGAAATCCAAAGGGGCTGCTAAAACGGATGGGAGTATTTGCTAATACATGTTTAGCTATTTTTTAAAGATCAATTATGGTCTAGGAAGAAAATAACTGTAAGTTTCATGGAGTAGCAAATCAGGAACTGCCGCAAGTATGTGTTCATTTTGATGGAAGTTTGTCCAAGATCCTGGACAAGGGTATTGTTTTGTTTCTACAGTACATGTATCCATGTGCTTAGGGATGCCTTTTGTGAACGAATAGTTTTCTTTTTGAGTGATACTTACTCTGTCCGGGCGGATGGAGTGTTTTTTTTGTGAATGTATTCGAGTGAGTGGAATACTCACCACTTATCCCAAGAGGTCCCGGTGTGGAAGCTTTGAGATATTTTGAGCACACACTTTCATCTATGTAGTTGACAATGCGTAATTCATCTTGTTTCAAAATGGATATATGTATCTATATATAGTAAATTACAAAGGTTCTGGTATTTGAACAAAAAACTCGGGCGTTGTGTGACATGCAACAATTTGATCCTTTGTGCTTGTTATAGGTTAGACTAAGCTTGTATTAGCTCATATGTGCATGTCGTGTGCATGACTTACAACTTGAATGAATAATGAATTATGTTATTTCATGACATGCAATGATTTAGATGACCGCCATGTTTGACTAATTTTATATTAATTTAGACGTGTGTTGCACGTGCACGTTTACTAGTTTAGAAAACGGAACAAGTTCCACCGAATTCGTACGGTCGAGCTAATTTTTTTAACCGTACGTCCGAATGCAGCAAATGATATGGTGTTGGAAAGCTTGAGGAAATGCAAAACTTTCTGGTATATATTGTTTCTCCCAATTCGTTACAGTTTCAAGTCAAATTTGAAAATGGCTAAAATCGTATTTTTGGCATAATTTCTACAAACTTTTCCGAAATGATACAAATAATATACCATTGAAAAGCTACGGAAAATGTGAAACTTTTTCATGTTGATGGTTCTCTTTGATTCCTAACTGTTTTCAAGTAATTTAAAAAACAGCGAGATCATTCATTTTGCCTTTATCGCGAAACAGATTTTTCGAAACTGCACCGCGTGAAGAACATGAACTTCTCGGCAATGCCTACCTGAACTTCAATCTGTTTGTTCATGTGCTTTTTTGGCTCGTAGCTCTCCATCCACTCACCGGAATTAAGCAAGTGATATACCAATGGAAAGCTATTGTAAACACGCAATTTCCTCATGTTGATTATTTTTTCATACTCGCGACGGTTTTAACAGTTTTTCATCTAAAATTCATTCAGTGTATAGTAGTTCAACTTCATGTTGTTTTCATGTTGAACTTCTGTGACGTATTTTTCGTTTGTAATTTTCTCATCCATTCGTTAGTGTTACACAAATGATATTCCTTTTGTATAAATCTCTCTCACAATAATTTTTTTAACTTTCTCCGACCGAGGACTTGAACATATAACAACAACAAAATTGGATCTTGCCTTCCAATTCATTTTTCTCATATTAAACACACACCATGTAGTACAAGAACCTTTTCCATTTTTCTAATTTGAATTTTTTATTTTCTTTTTGAAATCAAATTGCTCTCAAATAATAACTGAACTTCTTTGTGGATAGAGAGAATTATTTTAAAACGCAAAAAAGAATTTCTTTTTTGTGTTTTTGAACATGGAAATACAAGGTGAACCTCTCTCGCAAGAATTTTTGAACTTCCCCGTACAGAGCACATGAACTTCGTTCAACAAATATTTTAAGCTTTTATTTTTCGATTATTTTATTCTCACCTGAAATGCATTCCTTGCAGTATTTGAATTTCTCATTATTTTCACTATGAACTTCTGTCACATTTTTGTGTATACGTCAAATTACACGCAATTGAAGGTCGGACATCATTTCTTACCATTTTAAAACATGTAATTGGAGGTCGGACGTCTCGCAATATAAATTCTGAACCGCACGAAGGTGCACGTGAACTAGTTGGAACAAATCCAACTTTTTTTATATACTTTCAACTTATCTTTTATTTTAATTTAAACTTCTTAGTTATATTCTTAGAAGGAAAATATGTTTGTAAATAAGCATCAAACATATTTTTTCTGTAAATTGAACTTCTTAGTTTTATTTTTCTTAGAAACAATAATAATTTTAGTTTCCTGTATACATCAAACTACTACTTTACTTTAATTTGAACTTCATCAATTTTTTCTTTAGTAACAAGGAAAATCTAAGCTTTTTTACCAAAATTGACCTGCACTATTTTTTTAAATTTGGACTTCTTGGTTTATTTCTAATAGTAATGAGAAAATCCTAGTTTTTTAATATATATTTAACTCGTTCATTAATTGAATTTTAACCTCTAGATATTTTTAGTTTAGAAATGGTGAAAATCTTTTTAATGAATTTTTGAACTGCTATATTTTTAAAATTTGAACTTCTAATTTTTTTATTTTTGAACTTCTTATTATTCATTCTTTAATATTAAGAAAATCTGAATTTTGTATAAACAACGAACTGCTTATTTTTTTAATTTGGACTTCTTGGGTCTTTTGCAATTATTTATTTTAACGACAGCACATCTCATATTTATTTATTTGAAGTTCAACGAAAACTCAATTATTTTTTAGGCATCACAATAATAGTAGCAACAGTAGCAATTGAATGATGAGAGTTCACGTTCCATTTTTTTACTGTCCTTGTTTTTCTAGCAATACGAACATAAAAAATGTTCAAACCTTCTTGGTCTTCACAAGCATAACAACAAGCACATAGAGAGCATCACTGTTTTTCATCCAGAAAACATGAATCCTCACACCTGCGAGCTGGCGCATCGAAGCTGAAAAGCTAGCCTTCTTTTTGAATCTCAAGATGTAGTAGTAGGTGAGCCGTAGCAACTAGCGGATTTCCTCCATCATCCTTCACGGTGTGGAGGAGGGGTGCAGTGCCTCTTACGGGGTGCTCCAAAAATGACTGGGCGTACGTTGGGGCATTGGATGACCTACCACAGAGATGTTGAATGGCCTTGGGTGGTGTTGGTGAATGACGTCTACTACGCAACCTTCTTCTTGTAGACGTTGTTGGGCCTGCAAGTGCACAGGTTTGTAGGACAGTAGCAAATTTCCCCCAAGTGGATGACCTAAGGTTTATCAATCCGTAGGAGGCGTAGGATGAAGATGATCTCTCTCAAACAACCCTGCAACCAAATAACAAAGAGTCTCTTGTGTCCCCAACACACCCAATACAATGGAAAATTGTATAGGTGCACTAGTTCGGCGAAGAGATGGTGATACAAGTGCAATATGGATGGTAGATAAAGGTTTTTGTAATCTGAAAATATAAAAACAGCAAGGTAACTAATGATAAAAGTGAGCGTAAACGGTATTGCAATGGTAGGAAACAAGTCATAGTGTTCATACTTTCACTAGTGCAAGTTCTCTCAACAATAATAACATAGATAGATCATATAACAAGCCCTCAACATGCAACAAAGAGTCACTCCAAAGCCACTAATAGTGGAGAACAAACAAAGAGATTATGGTAGGGTATGAAACCACCTCAAAGTTATCCTTTTTGATTGATCTATTCAAGAGTTCGTAGTAAAATAACATAGAGCTATTCTTTTCACTCGATCCATCATAGAGTTCATACTAGAATAACACCTTAAGACAAAAATCAACAAAAACCCTAATGTCACCTAGATACTCCATTGTGACATCAAGTACCCGTTGGCATGATTATACGATATGCATCATACAATCTCATATTCATCCAACCAACACAAAGTACTTCAAAGAGTGCCCCGAAGTTTCTACCGGAGAGTCAAGAAAACGTGTGCCAACCCCTATGCATAGGTTCATGGGCGGAACCTGCAAGTTGGTCACCAAAACATACATCAAATGGCACGTGATATCCCATTGTTACCACAGAAAACACGGCAAGACATACATCAAGTGTTCTCAAATTAAAGACTCAATCTGATAAGATAACTTCAAGAGGGAAACTCAATTCATCACAAGAGAGTAAAGGGGGAGAAACATCATAAGATCCAACTATAATAGCAAAGCTCGCGATACATCAAGATCGTGCCATGGAGAGAACATGAGAGAGAGAGAGAGAGAGAGATCAAACACATAGCTACTGGTACATACCCTCAGCCCCGAGGGTGAACTACTCCCTCCTCGTCATGGAGAGCGTCGGGATGATGAGTATGGCCACCGGTGATGGGTTCCCCCTCCGGCAAGGTGCCGGAACGGGCTCCCGAGAGGTTTTTGGTGGCTACAGAGGCTTGCGGCAGCGGAACTCCCGATCTATCTTGATATTCGATGTTTTTAGGGTACGTAGGCTTATATAGGCGAAAGAAGTCGGTCGGGAGGTGCTCGAGGAGCCCACGAGATAGGGGGCGCGCCCAGTAGGGGGGGCGCCCTACTATCTCGTGGAGTCCTCGGGGATCTTCTGACGTGAACTCCAAGTCTCCAGGATCATATTCTTCCAAAAAATCACGCTGCCGAAGGTTTCATTCCGTTTGGACTCCGTTTGATATTCCTTTTCCTCGAAATACTGAAACAGGCAAAAAAACAGCAATATGGGCTGGGCCTCCGGTTAGTAGGTTAGTCCCAAAAGTAATATAAAAGTGTATAATAAAGCCCGTAATCATTCATAACAGATAAAATAATAGCATGGAACAATCAAAAATTATAGATACGTTGGAGACGTATCAAGCATTCCCAAGCTTAATTCCTGCTCGTCCTCGAGTAGGTAAATGATAAAAACAGAATTTTTTATGTGGAATGCTAGCTAGCATAATTCTTAATGTAATATACTTTATGGTGGAATGAATGTTCTTATCCAAATGATTCAAAATAAAAGCCTATAAAACATAAAAATAATAATGCTTCAAATCATACTAACAAATAATCATGTCCTATCAAAATAGCATAGCCAAAGAAAGCTTATCCCTACAAAATCATATAGTTAGGCCATGCTTCATTTTCATCACACAAAATACTCCCATCATGCACAACCCCGATGACGAGCCGAGCAATTGTTTTTCATACTTTTTAACGCGCTTCAGCTTTTTCAACTCTTACGCAATACATGAGCGTAAGCCATGGACATAGCACTATGGTGGTATATGGTGGTGGTTGTGAGGACAAAAAGAGGGAGAAGATAGTCTCACATCAACTAGGCGTATTAACGGGCTATATCGAGATGCCCATTAATAGATATCAATGTGAGTGAGTAGGGATTGCCATGCAACGGATGCACTAGAGCTATAAATATATGAAAGCTCAACAAAAGAAACTAAGTGGGTGTGCATCCAACTTGCTTGCTCACGAAGACCTAGGGCATTTTGAGTAAGCCCATCATTGGAATATACAAGCAAAGTTCTATAATGAAAAATTCCCACTTAGTATATGAAAGTGACAACATAGGAGACTCTCTATCATCACTAGTAGAAAAGGGGGCAATGGTCTAGGCCAGGTCAGCCCATTAGTCCCGGTTCAATCCAGAACCGGGACCCATGGGGGCATTGGACCCGGTTCGTGAGCCCCGGGGGCCGGCCGGGCCACGTGGGCCACTGGTCCCGGTTCATCTGACCCTTTTGGTCCCGGTTGGTGGGACGAACCGGGACCAATGGGCCTCGCTCCTGGCCCACCACTATTGGTCCCGGTTGGTGGCTTGAACCGGGAGCAAAGGCTGCCCTTTAGTCCCGGTTCGTGCCACGAACCGGGACCAATTAATTGCCTATATATACCCCTCGCCCGCGAGCAGAGCACTCCCACTGCTCTGTTTTTCCTGGACGGCGAGGAGGGAGCTTTGTGGTGCTCTAGCTCACCTCCTATGCACACGAGGTGTTCGATGGAATGCCCGAGCCACACTACTTAAGCTTTCTCCTCTCCAAGCTCGACCTCCAAGCTCCATTTTCCTCAATATTTGTCTAGGTTTAGCGGTCCGTCACGTCCCATCCCCGTCTTCACCGCCGTCGATCGCCCGCGCTGATCTCGTCGCCGGCACCACCGTGGTGAGCCTCTTGTTCTTATCTTCTTTCTGAAAGGAAAAAAATTCTTACTTGTATGTTTATATAGATACTTGTATAATTTTCTTACTTTTATTATTGCATCTTATATAGTGCGATGGTTTTGGTATCCACCCCCGTCGGCCCTCATCCTGTCTATGATTCGGATGTGGTATATATTATCTTTTCATAACTATTGGTTCATTTATTGTTTATGACAATTATGCCGACCAACGTGACATAGATTTTTATTTATCTAGGAGGTTGTTGAACCGGAAATTCCAACCGACCCTATTATCGAGAGGTTAAATTTAGTTGAAGGCGAAAACAATTTCTTGAAGGAAAAAATAAGAAAAATTGAGGAGAAGATGATATTGGAGTTGCATGTTGCGGATGTCGTCGATGATCACAAGATCAAGATGGATGCAATGCGCTTGAAGATTAGAAAGATTAGAAAATATGCCATTCATACCGAGGCTTGGTATCATTATGCCGTTGGATCAGTTGTTACCTTGCTTGAGATTATGATCGCATTTGTTTTCGCATTGAAATGTTTTACATATTTTCAATGTATGGTTTAATTAATTTAGATGCTCTGCAGAGCTTTATGTTGTTAGATGAGAACTATGTATGTACTTTGGTTTAATGTGATGATGAACTTCTATTAATTTGGTCACTTAATTATCTATTCATGATGTTCTGTAATGATTTTTGACACACTTAATTATATATAATGCACGCAGATGAACCGGCAATGGATGTACGGTTGAAGACACACCTCCGAGTACATTAAGGGCGTGCATGATTTTCTCGAAGTGGCTGAGGCAAACAAGCAAAATGGTTTTATGTGTTGTCCATGCCCTATATGTCGGAATACGAAGTCTTACTCTGACCGGAAAATCCTTCACACGCACCTGCTTTACAAGGGTTTCATGCCACACTATAATGTTTGGACGAGGCATGGAGAAATAGGGGTTATGATGGAAGACGGCGAAGAAGAAGAGTACGATGACAACTATGTGCCCCCTGAATACGGTGATGCTACTGAAGATCAAGAGGAACCAGACGATGTGCACGATGATGCTGCAACGGGCGAAGCTGCTGAAGATCAAGAGGAACCAGACGATGTGCCCGATGATGATGATCTCCGCCGGGTCATTGTCGATGCAAGGACGCAATGCGAAAGTCAAAAGGAGAAGCTGAAGTTCGATCGCATGTTAGAGGACCACAAAAAAGGGTTGTACCCCAATTGCGAAGATGGCAACACAAAGATCGGTACCATACTGGAATTGCTGTAGTGGAAGGCAGAGAATGCTGTGCCTGACAAAGGATTTGAGAAGCTATTGAAAATATTGAAGAAGAAGCTTCCAAAGGATAACGAATTGCCCGACAGTACATACGCAACAAAGAAGGTCGTATGCCCTCTAGGATTGGAGGTGCAGAATATACATGCATGCCCTAATTACTGCATCCTCTACCGCGGTGCGTACAAGGATCTGAATGCATGCCCGGTATGCGGTGCATTATGGTATAAGATCAGACAAGATGACCCTGGTGATGTTGACGGCGAGCCCCCCAGGAAGAGGGTTCCTGCGAAGGTGATGTGGTATGCTCCTATAATACCACGGTTGAAACGTCTGTTCAGAAACGGAGAGCATGCCAAGTTGATGCGATGGCACAGTGAGGACCGTAAGAAAGATGGGAAGTTGAGAGCACCCACTGACGGGTCGCAGTGGAGAAAAATTGAGAGAAAGTACTGGGATGAGTTTGCAAGTGACCCAAGGAACATATGGTTTGCTTTAAGCGCAGATGGCATTAATCCTTTCGGGGAGCAGAGCAGCAATCACAGCACCTGGCCCGTGACTCTATGTATGTATAACCTTCCTCCTTGGATGTACATGAAGCGGAAGTTCATTATGATGCTAGTTCTCATCCAAGGCCCTAAGCAACCCGGCAACGACATTGATGTGTACCTAAGGCCATTAGTTGAAGAACTTTTACAGCTGTGGAATGGAAACGGTGTACATATGTGGGATGAGCACAAACAGGAGGAATTTGACCTAAAGGCGTTGCTGTTCGTGACCATCAACGATTGGCCCGCTCTCAGTAACCTTTCAGGACAGACAAACAAGGGATACCACGCATGCACGCACTGTTTACTTGACACCGATAGTATATACCTGGGAAGCTGCAAGAAGAATGTGTACCTGGGCCATCGTAGATTTCTTCCGACCAACCATCAATGTCGAAAGAAAGACAAGCATTTCAAAGGCGAGGCAGATCATCGAAAGAAGCCCGCCATGCGTACCGGTGATCACGTACTTGCTATGGTCAATGATTTACACGTAATCTTTGGAAAGGGTCCCGACTCACTAGCTGTTCCGAATGACGCTGAGGGACACGCACCCATATGGAAGAAGAAATCTATATTTTGGGACCTACCATACTGAAAAGACCTAGAGTTCCGCTCTTCAATTGACGTGATGCACGTGACGAAGAACCTTTGCGTGAACCTGCTAGGCTTCTTGGGCGTGTATGGAAACACAAAAGATACAACTGAGGCACGGGAGGACCTGCAACGTTTGCACGAAAAAGACGGCATGTCTCCAAAGCAGTATGAAGGTCCTGCCAGCTATGCTCTTACCAAAGAAGAGAAGGAAATCTTCTTTGAATGCCTTCTTAGTATGAACGTCCCGACTGGCTTCTCGTCGAATATAAAGGGAATAATAAATATGGCAGAGAAAAAGTTTCAGAACCTAAAGTCTCATGACTGCCACGTGATTATGACGCAACTGCTTCCGGTTGCATTGAGGGGGCTGATACATCTCCAACGTATCTATAATTTTTGATTGCTCCATGCTACTTTATCTACTATTTTAGGCAATATTGGGATTTATTATCCACTTTTATATTATTTTTGGGACTAACCTATTAACCTGAGGCCCAGCCCAGATTTGCTGTCTTATGCCTATTTCAGTGTTTCGAGGAAAAGGAATATCAGACGGAGTCAACTGGAGAAGTTATTTTTGGAAGGAAAGCAACCCAGGGAACATGGAGCGCACGTCAGGGGAGATACGGGCTGCCCACGAGGGTGGGGGGCGCCCCCCCGGGAGCGCCCCCTGCCTCGTGGGGCCCCCGTAGCTCCTCCGACATACCCCCTGCACCCATATATACTCTTGTACCCTAAAACTTCCAGAACAGAAGATAGATCGCGAGTGCCGCCGCCGCAAGCCTCTGTAGCCACCAAAATCCTCACGGGAGCCCGTTCCGGCACCCTGCCGGAGGGGGAACCCATCACCGGTGGTCATCTTCATCATCCCGGCGCTATCCATGACGAGGAGGGAGTAGTTCACCCTCGGGGCTGAGGGTATGTACCAGTAGCTATGTGTTTGATCTCTCTCTCTCTCTCTCTCTCTCTCTCTCTCTCTCTCTCTTTCTCTCTCTCTGTCTCGTGTTCTCTCTCGTTTTCCTCTATGGCATGATCTTGATGTATCCCGAGCTTTGATATTGTAGTTGGATCTTGTGATGTTTCTCCCCCTCTACTCTCTTGCGATGAATTGAGTGTCCCATTTGAAGTTATCTTATCGGATTGAGTCTTTTATGAGAACACTTGATGTATGTCTTGCTGTGATTATCTGTGGTGACAATGGGATATCATGTGCCACTTGATGTATGTTTTGGTGATCAATTTGCGGGTTTCGTGACATTGGGAACCTATGCATAGGGGTTGGCACACGTTCTTGACTCTCCGGTAGAAACTTTTGGGCACTCTTTGAAGTACTATGTGTTGGTTGGATGAATCTGAGATTGTGTGATGCATATCGTATAATCATGCCCACGGATACTTGAGGTGACAATGGAGTATCTAGGTGACATTAGGGTTTTGGTTGATTTGTGTCTTAAGGTGTTATTCTAGTACAAACTCTTTTATAGATCGATCCGAAAGAATAACTTTGAGGTGGTTTCGTACCCTACCATAATCTCTATGTTTGTTCTCCGCTATTAGTGGCTTTGGAGTGACTCTTTGTTGCATGTTGAGGGCTTGTTATATGATCTATCTATGTTATTATTGTTGAGAGAACTTGCACTAGTGAAAGTATGAACCCTAGGCCTTGTTTCCTATCATTGCAATACCGTTTACGCTCACTTTTATCATTAGTTACCTTGCTGTTTTTATTATTTCAGATTACAAAAACCTTTATCTACTATCTATTTTGCACTTGTATCACCATCTCTTCGCCGAACTAGTGCACCTATACAATTTACCATTGTATTGGGTGTGTTGGGGACACAAGAGACTCTTTTTTATTTGATTGCAGGGTTGTTTGAGAGAGACCATCTTCATCCTACGCCTCCTACGGATTGATAAACCTTAGGTCATCCACTTGAGGAAAATTTGCTAATGTCCTACAATCCTGTGCACTTGCAGGCCCAACAACGTCTACAAGAAAAAGGTTGTGTAGTAGATATCAAGCTCTTTTCTGGTGCCATTACCGAGGAGGCTAGGTAAAGGGCACTCACTCACACCCCGTCAACTAAGCTCTTTTCTGGCGCCGTTGCCGGTTAGGTGAGTGCTTGAAGTTATATCTTTAGATCTTGCAATCGAATCTTTTTGTTTCTTGTTTTAGCACTAGTCTAGTTTATAAAAGAAATTACAAAAAAATGGAGTTAAGTTTGTCTCATACGCTTCACCTTTTTAATATCTTTCGTGAGTATGATGGAAAGGATAATTGTGCTCAAGTGCTAGAAGAAGAAATCTCTAAATTGTTTGGCACTAAATCTTTGAATGATGAGCATGATTGCAATGTTGTTAGTACGAATTCTTTGAATATCCATGATGCTAATGATGATTGCACTAGTTATGATAAAAATATCTCTTATGAGCATGTCAACTTTTGTGGAGTGCATGTTTGCATGAACACACCAAAAAGAGAAGATATTTATTGCAAGAGGCATAAGTACTTAGAAACCAAACTGTTGCAAGAAGAGCTAGATGAATGTGCTGAAAGATTCAATATTTTTTGCGCCCCTTGTGAACTTTGCAATGAACATGGTCATTTAAAGCTCCAATGCTATTTGTTTCATGATCAAGTCGTGTCCAAATATTATGATAATTTGATTACCCTTGAGCATCATAAAGAGCTTAGCCTTCTTTTGGGTTATGAAGAAATGAAACGTATAACTAAGAATATTCCAAAATTTAATCTTGATAGATTTCTTGATTTTGATCTAGAGAAGATTTATATGTATTGTGTGGTGAATTGCATTGAAAATCCTTATATTGCCAATTACATAAAGAAAAGAAAACAAATAGAAGATGAAGAGAATGCTAACTAAAGGGAAGAGACTTCCCAATATCCTCCTATTATTTCTTATGATGAATCAGGTAAAGAGGAGGAGTCTTCTATTCAACCAATCTCGTCAATAAGGAGCTCAAAGAGGAAGGTTGAACCCACACATAATGTGAAGAAGAAAAAGAAAAGAAGGAGCAACAAAGGTAGAAATGTATCCCTCCCAAATGATGTTGCTCCTACTAATCATTGTGATGATGATAATTGCTATACTATTGGTGCTATCCATATTTTTAATGATGAGAGTGATAATGCTTATGATATGAAAGAGCCCAAGCTTGGGGAATCTATGTTTGATGAGGATGAAATATTTGAGAATTTATTTGCTGAAATTAATGTTTGTCCCAAGCTTGGAGATGCTATGTTTAATGAAGATGATATTTTTAGCATCCCAAGTTTTGATATGCAAAGTTGTTATGATGATAGCATGCCTCCTACCTATGATGATTATATTGATGAAAGTGGGTTCGGAAGAGTGTCAACTTTAGGAATTAGTGATCCCACTATTTTGGAGGATCTTGAATTTTATTGTGATGAATACGAAAGTGGATTTGGAAGAGTGTCAACTTTATTTAGTGATTCCACTATCTTGGGAGAGGTTTCAATCGATTATGATCAGAACGAAGTTGCTACTTATGATGATTATTGTGATGAAACTTATGCTATAAAAAGTAGTGATGATTATATTTACAAATCTTGTCATGATTATGATTACCCTTTTTCTCAACATTACTCTTTTAATGTGGAAACAATTTTTAGTGTTCAAGTCTCTTATGATACTCCCACTATTATTCATGAGAAGAATTTTGTTTATGTGGAGAGTAGTAAAAATTCTATGCTTGTAGATCATGAAATGAATGCTTTAGGTGCTGGTTATATTGTTGAATTAATTCATGATGCTACTGAAAATTATTATGAGGGAGGAACATATGCTTGTAGGAATTGCAATAATGTCAAGTTTCCTCTCTTTGTGTTGAAAATCATGAAGCTATGCTTGTTTCACCTTCCTATGCTAGTTGATTATTGTTCCCATAAGTTGTTTGCTCACGAAATCCCTATGCATAGGAAGTGGGCTAGACTTAAAAGTGCTAGTCATATGCTTCATGATGCTCCCGTTATGTTTCAATTCTTATCTTTTATGTGAGCATCATTGTCATCATCATGCCTAGCTAGAAAGGCATTAAAGAAAAGCGCTTGTTGGGAGACAACCCAATATTTATCCTTATTGTTTTTGTGTGTCCACATGTTTATGCTACTGTAGTAATCATGTTTTATAGCTTTTGTTTGAATAAAGTGCCAAGTAAGACCTTTAGGATGGCTGACGGTGATAGTTGTGTTGATCCTGCTGAAAATCAGAAACTTTTGCACCCAGTAAATTAGTTTTGTTAATTCACAGAAACATGCTTTTGATCTGTTTCTTTTTGCTCTGGGTTGGTACACAAATTTCGCAGGTCTTCCTAATTTGGTAGAATTGTTGGAGTTCCATAAGTATACGTTTGATACAGATTACTACAGACTGTTCTGTTTTGACACATTCTGTTTTCTATGTGTTGTTTGCTTATTTTGATGAATCTATGAGTAGTATCGGAGGGTATGAACCATAGTTAAGTTGGAATAAAGTAGGTAGTACACCAATATGAATTTAGAATGAGTTCATTACAGTACCTAAGTGGTGGTTTTATTTTCTTATACTAACGGAGCTTACGAGTTTTCTGTTGAGTTTTGTGTTGTGAAGTTTTCAAGTTTTGGGTAAAGATTCGATGGACTATGGAATAAGGAGTGGCAAAGAGCCTAAGCTTGGGGATGCCCATGGAACCCCAAGATATTCAAGGACAACCAAAAAGTCAAAGCTTGTGGATGCCCGGGAAGGCATTCCCTCTTTCGTCCACTTCCATCGGTAATTTACTTGGAGCTATATTTTTATTCACCACATGATATGTGTTTTGCTTGGAGCATCTTGTATTATTTGTGTCTTTGCTTGTTAGTTTACCACAATCATCCTTGCTGTACACACCTTTTTAGAGAGCCATACATGAATTGGAATTTGTTAGAATACTCTATGTGCTTCACTTATATCTTTTGAGCTTGATAGTTTTTGCTCATAGTGCTTCACTTATATCTTTTGAGCGTGATAATTTTTGCTCTAGTGCTTCACTTATATCTTTTAGAGCACGGTGGTGGATTTGTTTTAAAGAAACTATTGATCTCTCATGCTTCACTTAGATTATTTTGAGAGTCATTAATAGCATGGCAATTTGCTTAATGTTAATATACTTGGTGTTCAAGATATGTGAAACTCTCTTTTGAGTGAATTGAATACTAAGATAACTTTGATGCTTGATAATTGTTTTGAGATATGGAGGTGATAATATCAAAGTCATGCTAGTTGGGTGATTATGAATTTTAGAAATGCTTGTGTTGAAGTTTGCAAGTCCCGTAGCATGCACGTATGGTTAAAGTTTGTGTAACAAATTTGAAGCATGGAGTGTACCTGGCTTGTGCATCCTTATGAGTGGCGGTCGGGGACGAGCGATGGTCTTTTCCTACCAATCTATCCCCCTAGGAGCATGCGTGTAGTACTTGAATTTTTGATGGCTTCTAAATTTTTGCAATAAGTATATGAGTGCTTTATGACTCACGCCCAAGATGCGACCCTATCCTAAAGGAACTCGAAGGTCCCACCAAGGATAGAAGCGCATCTTGAAGACGCTTTTGCAAGGTGGATATCATTACATCAACATTACATAATAGTGGGGATACATCCGATACATACAATGTCACATGAATACAACAATACAACATACAAGAACAACATCCGACTACGGATGAATCATAAACAGAAACTCAAACAATATCCACCCTGCTAGCCCAGGCTGCCGACCTGGAACCTATCCCCTGATCGAAGAAGAACCAGAAGAAGAACTCCAAAACAAGCAACATCGCTCTCGCGTCATGATCATCGCATAACCTGTACCTGCAACTGTTGGTGTAGTAATCTGTGAGCCACGAGGACTCAGCAATCCCATTACCATGGGTATCAAGACTAGCAAAGCTTAATGGGAAAGGAAGGGGTAAAGTGGTGAGGTTGCAGCAGCGACTAAGCATATATGGTGGCTAACATACGCAAATGAGAGCGAGAAGAGAAACAAAGGAACGGTCGTGAAGGTAGCAATGATCAAGAGGTGATCCTGAACTCCTACTTACGTCAAAACATAACCCAGAAACCGTGTTCACTTCCCGGACTCCGCCGAGAAGAGACCATCACGGCTACACACGCGGTTGATGCGTTTTAATTCGGATCTGGTGTCAAGTTATCTACAACCGGACATTAACAAATTCCCATCTGCCTATAACCGCAGGCACGGCTTTTGAAAGATAATACCCTGCAGGGGTGTCCCAACTTAGCCCATGATAAGCTCTCGCGATCAATGAAGGATATTCCTTCTCCCCGGGAAGACCCGATCAGTCTCGGAATCCCGGCTACAAGACATTTCGACAGTAATAAAACAAGACCAGCAAGACCTCCCGGCGTGCCGACATCCTGATAGTAGCCACGCGTATCTCGTCTCAGGCCACGACCAGATGAGCACTACGTACAACTAGAACCAGCCCTCAAGTTTCCCTGAGGTGGCGCTGCAAGTGGCTCTAGTTTGGACCAACACTTAGACAAGCATTGGACCAGGGGGCTAAACTAAAGATGACCCTTGGGATGCGCGACTCCCAAGGGAAAAAGTTAATAGGTGAGGCAAATGGTAAAACCAATGTTGGGCCTTGCTGGAGGAGTCTTATTCAAAGCGAACTGTCAAGGGGGTCCCATAAATCACCCGACCGCGTTAGGAACGCAAAATCCGGGAACATAACACCGGTATGACGGAAACTAGGGCGGCAAGAGTGGAACAAAACACCAGGCATAAGGCCGAGCCTTCCACCCTTTACCAACATAACCCTTTACCAGGCATAGATGCATTAATAATATAAGAGATATTGTGATATCCCAACATAACCCTGTCCACCATGGAGCAATCTTCAACTTCACCTGCAACTAACAACACTATAAGAGGGGCTGAGCAAAGCAGTAACATAGCCAAACAACGGTTTGCTAGGAAGGGTGACAAAGGTTAGAGGTTCATGGCAATTTGGGAGGCTTGAAGAGCAAATGATAGGTATCGCAGCATAGCGATAGAACGAAGCAACTAGCATAGCAATGATAGTAGTGAGATCCAGGGTAGCGGTCATCTTGCCTGAAATCCCGCTAGGAAGAAGAACGAGTCCATGAAGAAGACGAACGGGAGTAGTCGAACGAATCCTCACAATCGCAACATTACCGGAACTAAGAAGCAACACCGGAAAGAAGCAAACAACATGGTAAATGCACAAGCATAAACATGGCATGATGCACAAAAAAGTATGATGCATGTTCGGTTTAGTAAGGCATGGCATGGCAAAGCGCAACAAACAATACTACAAGTTAAGTGGAGCTCAATATGCAACGAGTTGCATATTGACGAAACACCACATCCGAGTTATCTAGTTCGCTCTCGTTTAGGTACACAACAATGTTAAATGTTGTTAAACATGGCAAGGGGTGTAACAAAAGTAAACTAACTATTTAGGCAAGTTTAAATGAGGCCGGGACAACAAACAACATTTCCGGAAAATCCTCATATGCAATTTATGAATTAGCTACTGTTCTGCCCTAAACCATATTTTATAGTTGTTAAACAGGAAAATAAAGTGAACCATGTTAAACTAGGCATTTTTCTACCCCATTTACATATAAAGAACATTTAATTCCAAGCTACGGTTATTTAGTTATGAAATAAAACATTTCAACATGGCATTTGAGCAAATTTAAACAAACAACATTTTAAACATTTTAAACATGGATGAAAACAGCATATTATGAAACTAGATGAAAAACTAAGCATTTTTCGTATATAAATCATTTTAATCCGATGCACGGTTTGTGAGTTATTAAATGCATGAAGTGCAAGGGGGTTTCTGCAAAACTGGAATTTACTGGATAATTGGACAAAATCGCAGGCATGGAAAAAATATGTGTGGGCCGAAACTGCTGAACTGAACAGAGAGGAGGGGCTTGATTTGGTGCTCACCATGGGCCTAGGCCCAGATCGGTGGAAGAGGTAGCAGGCCGGTTGAGGAGGGGAAGCAGGTTGGGCTTGGCAGCGGTCCAAGCGAGGCGCTGGACGAGCGTGCGGTCAACGAGCAGAGAGGCTCGAGCGGGACGCGCAGGCGAGCACCTGCTCGATGCAAAGGAGGATGCAGAGGCCACGGCGTGGACTTGGCGGCAGGAAGGTGGTCCGGTGAAGCAGGGAATAGCGCGCGGCTGCGGATCTGGTCCCTGGGCCATGGATCTGGCCGGAGACGGGAGAGGGAGGTGTGGTCATGGAGCTCCAAGTGGCGGCGCCATGGTTCCCTGTGAGAGAAACATGACAAGGGGGGTGGTTAGGAGAGCTTCGGCGAAGAAGAGAAAGAGAAGGGAGCAGGAGCGACGAGGACGACCTGCTGGTGGCACCTGGTCTCGGGTCGCCGGTGACGGCTGGTCCGACGAGGCGCACGGGAGGAGGAGGAAGGCCCTGGCGGCTTGGCGGCACGACGAACGGGTGAGGACGGTTGGAACGAGGCAGGGCTCGGGAGGGCCCTGGAGGCACCGCAAGGACGACAGGGAGGAGCTGCTGGAGGTCGCTGGCTCGGGCGAGGGTCACGGGCGCAAGGCGCCTGGCCTCAGGTCGTCGGCGGCCGGCCGGCGCGACGCGGCGAGGCGCTCGGGAGATAGGGAGCCCGATCCAGAGCGAGGGAAGCCGCGGGAAGGCCCTGGCTGGCGCAATGAGATCCCTTGGATCTTCATCCGAGGGTGGAGAAGGGAAGCTGCGGGCTGGAATGGATCTAGCCGGTGGTTGGCTCGACGCTGAAAACAAGGAGAGTGGCGGCGGCATGGGGATGGATGGAACAGCTCCCTAGGTTTTAGGTTTTGATTGTTATATATATAGTAGGTGGCTAGAGTTAGGGGTAAATGGACCCTCCGATTAAAATCGAACGGTCGAGATAATTAGGTTAGGTAGACCAAGTAAGAGAACGCAGATGTTTTATAGATGTTTGGGTATGATCCGGACCCATCGGTAACGACAGCCTGAGTCGGGTTCGGGGGAGTTTCGGACGAGCAAGCGAGGGGGATCTGACAGAGGTCAACGAGGACAAGGGGTCTGACAAAAAGACAACGGAGGCAAAGAAAGAAGGGGCAACTGCGGACGGCTACGAGTTTTTATGAAAACATGCGGATGCCATGTGGATGATGCGATGATGAAATGCATGACATGAAACAAAAAGCAAAACGAAAAACAAAAACCCAACCACGGAGGAAAAAACATATCGCATCTCCGGAAAAAGGCAAGAGTTGGAGTTACGAATATGGAAAGTTGTATCCGGGGCGTTACAGACTAATGTTGAGTCTATGGATTATACGCACTCTCATCCTTCCAACTTTGCTAGCCTCTCTAATACCGCACACTTTTCGCCGGTATCATACACCCACCATATACCTTCCTCAAAACAGCCACCATACCTACCTATCATGGCATTTCCATAGCCATTCCGAGATATATTTCCATGCAACTTTCCACCATTCCGTTTATTATGAGACGCTCCATCATTGTCATATTGCTAGCATGATCATGTAGTTGACATCGTATTTGTGGCAAGGCCATCGTTCATAATTTTTTCATACATGTCACTCATGATTCATTGCATATCCCGGTACACCGCCGGAGGCATTCATATAGAGTCATACTTTGTTCTAAGTATCGAGTTGTAATTGTTGAGTTGTAAGAAAAATAAAAGTGTGATGATCATCATTATTAGAGCATTGTCCCAAGTGAGGAAAGGATGATGGAGACTATGATTCCCCCATAAGTCGGGATGAGACTCCGGACGAAAAAGGGGGGGGGGGCAAAAAAAAGAGAGAAAGGCCCTCTAAATAAATAAATAAAATGAGAGAAAAAGAGAGAAGGGACAATGCTACTATCCTTTTACCACACTTGTGCTTCAAAGTAGCACCAAGATCTTCATGATAGAGAGTCTCTCATTTTGTCACTTCCATATACTAGTGGGAATTTTTCATTATAGAACTTAGCTTGTATATTCCAATGATGGGCTTCCTCAAAATGCCCTAGGTCTTCGTGAGCAAGCAAGTTCGATGCACCCCCACTTAGTTTCTTTTGTAGAGCTTTCATATACTTATAGCTCTAGTGCATCCGTTGCATGGCAATCCCTACTCACTCACATTGATATCTATTGATGGGCATCTCCATAGCCCTTTGATACGCCTAGTTGATGTGAGACTATATTCCCCTCTTTTTTGTCTTCTCCACAACCACCATTCTATTCCACCCACAGTGCTATATCCATGGCTCGCGCTCATGTATTGCGTGAAGGTTGAAAAAGTTTGAGATTATTTAAGTATGAAACAATTTCTTGGCTTGTCATCGGGGGTATAGAAGTTGGGAACATCTTTGTGTGACGAAAATGAAGCATAGCCTAACCATATGATCTTTGTAGGGATGAACTTTCTTTTGCCATGTTATTTTGAGAAGACATGATTGCTTTGATTAGTATGCTTGAAGTATTATTATTTTTGTGTCAATATGAAGTTTTGTCTTGAATCTTTCGAATCTGAATATTCATATCACAATTAAGAAGATTTACATTGAAATTATGCCAAAGTATCACTCCGCATCAAATATTCTTTTTTATCATTTACCTACTCGAGGACGAGCAGGAATTAAGCTTGGGGATGCTTGATACGTCTCCAACGTATCTATAATTTTTGGTTGCTCCATGCTACTTTATCTACTGTTTTAGGCAATATTGGGCTTTATTATCCACTTTTATATTATTTTTGGGACTAACCTATTAACCGGAGGCCCAGCCCAAATTTGCTGTTTTATGCCTATTTCAGTGTTTCGAGGAAAAGGAATATCCACTAGTAGAAAAAGGACCTAATATGAGAAACATTAGTACCGATTCGCATATGAGCCGGCACTAATGCGCCCATTAGTGCTGGTTCAAATGACTTGGCGGGAGGTGACCTTTAGTACCGGTTGGTTGGGTATCTTTAGTACCGGTTCGTGCCACGAACCGGTAGTAAAGATGCTGGTGCCCGGCCAGCACCTTTAGTACCGGTTTGTGGCACGAACCGGTACTAAAGAGGTTGTGGCAGGCGCTATTTTTAGTCCCACCTCGTTCCCCTAACAAGAATTAGACCACCTTAAGTATGTTACTTCTCAAACTATCCCAAACATTTGGTCTTCATTGAACTCTATGTGTAGGATCTGTGGCTACAATAGGAGTCTTTGCCGGTTCTGAAATAGGTGGTAGATTCCTATTGACGATTTAGATTCTATACAAAAAGATCGTTGATGATCAATGTATTTTTTATATGTACTTCTGTGTAGCAGTAGCGCGATTTGGCTGAAAGGCGGTACTGATCAATGTATTTTTTCTGCGTTCAGATGCACCATTTAAATATGTTATTTTCAAACTATCACAAGCATTTCGTCTTCATTGAACTCTCTATATAAAGAAGAGGAAGAAAGAAGAAGAAGAGGAAGAGGAAGAAGAAGAGGAAGAAGAGGAGGAAGAAGAAGGAGAAGGAGAGGAAGATGAAGAAGAAGAGGAAGATGAAGAGGAAGATGAAGAGGAAGCAGAAGAGGAAGAAGGAGAAGAAGGAGAAGAAGGATAAGAAGGAGAGGAAGATGAAGAAGAAGAGGAAGATGAAGAGGAAGATGAAGAGGAAGCAGAAGAGGAAGATGAGGAGGAAGCAGAAGAGG
>LT934120.1:4739120-4813423 GCA_900231445.1 Triticum turgidum subsp. durum | reverse complement strand
GCTGCTCCGACGTACCCCCTGCACCCATATATACTCTTGTACCCTAAAACTTCCAGAACAGAAGATTGATCGGGAGTTCCGCCGCCGCAAGCCTCTGTAGCCACCAAAAACCTCTCGAGAGCCTGTTCCGGCACCCTGCCGGAGGGGGAACCCATCACCGGTGGCCGCCTTCATCATCCCGGCGCTATCCATGACGAGGAGGGAGTAGTTCACCCTCGGGGATGAGGGTATGTACCAGTAGCTTTGTGTTTGATCTCTCTCTCTCTCTCTCTCTCTCTCTCTCTCTCGGGTTCTCTCTCGTGTTCCTCTATTGCACGATCTTGATGTATCCCAAGCTTTGCTGTTGTAGTTGGATCTTACGATGTTTCTCCCCCTCTACTCTCTTGTGATGAATTGAGTTTCCCCTTTGAAGTTATCTTATCGGATTGAGTCTTTTATGGGAACACTTGATGTATGTCTTGCCATGATTATCTTGGTGACAATGGGATATCATGTGCCACTTGATGTATGTTTTGGTGATCAACTTGCGGGTTTCATGACATTGGGAACCTATGCATAGGGGTTGGCACACGTTCTTGACTCTCCGGTAGAAACTTTGGGGCACTCTTTTAAGTACTATGTGTTGGTTGGATGAATCTGAGATTGTGTGATGCATATTGTATAATCATGCCCACGGATACTTGAGGTGACAATGGAGTATCTAGGTGACATTAGGGTTTTGGTTGATTTGTGTCTTAAGGTGTTATTCTAGTACGAACTCTTTTATAGATCGATCCAAAAGAATAACTTTGAGGAGGTTTTGTACCCTACCATAATCTCTACGTTTGTTCTCCGCTATTAGTGGCTTTGGAGTGACTCTTTGTTTCATGTTGAGGGCTTGTTATATGATCTATCTATGTTATTATTGTTGAGAGAACTTGCACTAGTGAAAGTATGAACCCTAGGCCTTGTTTCCTATCATTGCAATACCGTTTACGCTCACTTTTATCATTAGTTACCTTGCTGTTTTTATTATTTCAGATTACAAAAACCTTTATCTACTATCTATTTTGCACTTGTATCACCATCTCTTCGCCGAACTAGTGCACCTATACAATTTACCATTGTATTGGGTGTGTTGGGGACACAAGAGACTCTTTGCTATTTGATTGCAGGGTTATTTGAGAGAGACCATCTTCATCCTACGCCTCCTACAGATTGATAAACCTTAGGTCATCCACTTGAGGGAAATTTGCTACTGTCCTACAAACCTGTGCACTTGCAGGCCCAACAACGTCTACAAGAAGAAGGTTGTGTAGTAGACATCAGGGGCTTCTACCGGAAAACGTTCGATTAGCCATTGTGAAGCTATGTGCATTCCTCAATGCAATCTCTCAGAAGGTGATCGATCCAGAAATCATACCAAGGCTAAGGAGTGATGTGGTGCAATGTCTTGTCAGTTTCGAGCTGGTGTTCCACCATCCTTCTTCCATATCATGACGCACGTCCTAGTTCATCTAGTTGACGAGATTGTCATTCTGGGCCTCATATTTCTACACAATATGTACCCCTTTGAGAGGTTCATGGGAGTCCTAAAGAAATATGTCCGTAACCGCGCTAGGCGAGAAGGAAGCATCTCCATGGGCCATCAAACAGAGGTTGTCATCGGGTTTTGTGTTGACTTCATTCCTGGCCTTAAGAAGATAGGTCTCCCTAAATTGCGGTATGAGGAGAGACTGACTGGAAAAGGCACGCTTGGAAGGGACTCAATAATATGCAGGGACGGATATTCTTGGTCTCAAGCACACTACACAGTTCTACAGAACTCTACCTTGGTGACCCCATATGTCGATGAACACAAGAACAGTCTACGCTCCAAACACCCGGAGCAGTGCAACGACTGGATTACATGTGAACCCATCAGGACTTTCAGCAGTTGGTTGGAAACACGTCTCAGAGGTGACAACACTGTTTGTGATGAGCTGTACTTGTTGTCCAGGGGACCATCTTCGACTGTTACGATTTGGAAAGGATACGAGATAAATGGGAATACATTTTACACGATTGACCAAGATCAAAAGAGCACCAAGATCAAAAGAGCACCAACCAAAATAGCGGTGTCCGCTTTGATGCAAAAACCGAGAGGGGAAATGACACATATTATGGTTACATAGTGGACATATGGGAACTTGACTATGGACATGATTTTAAGGTCCCTTTTTTTAAGTGCAAATGGGTCAATCTGTCAGGAGGCGGGGTACATGTAGACCCACAGTACGGAATGACACTAGTGGATCTGAAAAATCTTGGGTACACTGACGAACCGTTCGTCCTAGCCAATGATGTGGCACATGTTATCTATGTGAAGGACATGTCTACCAGACTGAGAAAAAGAAAAGATAAGGAAGCGAATACATCATACGATGAGCCAAAGCGCCACATAGTTCTTTCAGGAAAAAGGGACATCGTGGGAGTGGAGGGCAAGACAGACATGTCTGAAGATTATGAAAAGTTTCATGAAATTCCTCCCTTCAAAGTCAAGGCTGACCCCAGCATCCTGATAAACGATGAAGATTATCCATGGTTACGGCGCAATAAGAAAATGACACAAGCGAAGAAAAAGTGAAGACTTTCTCTCGCAACTATTATGATGATACCATGCCAACTTTGTAACAGACGAGTATGATACCATTGTCCATTTTTTACATGCACATGCTTTGTGGGTGAATTTATGATACCATGCCAACTTTCAACTTTTTCAGAGTTCATTTGAAAACTAATGGCACTAACAGAAAGTTTATAATTTTTCTAAAACTAAAAGCAAAAAGAATTAAAAAATAGAGCAAAAAACAAAAGAAAATAAATAATGCAGAAAACAAAACAAAAGAACAGGAAAAAATAAAAATAGAAACAATAAGTATTTTGTTACAAGTAGAAACAAAATAAAATAAATAAAGCAAGAAAGAAAACAAAAAAAGTGTTTTCAAATTTGAAAACTAATGGCACTAACAGAAAGTTTATAATTTTTCTAAAACTAAAAGCAAACAAGAATTAAAAAATAAAGCAAAAAACAAAAGAAAATAAATAATGTAGAAAACAAAACAAAAAACCGGAAAAAAATAAAAATAGCAACAATAAGTATTTTGTTTTAAGTAGAAACAAAATAAAATAAATAAAGCAAGAAAGAAAACAAAAAAGTGTTTTCAAATTTGAAAACTAATGGCACTAACAGAAAGTTTATAATTTTTCTAAAACTAAAAGCAAAAAGAATTAAAAAAGAAAGTAAAAAACAAAAGAAAATAAATAATGCAAAAAAAAACTGGAAAAAACAAAAAAACTGCCACCTATTGGGCCACCACGGCCTGAATATGACTAGAAACCCAACCTGGGCCAGGATTCAAGCCCACAGAAGGCCCAATAGGCCCACAACAGCATACTGCGAGATTAGGCCTAAAAGCTTGCAGTTGAGAGGAGCTCGAGAGGGTGGGCGCAACAGCGCTTATAAACCACTCTCGAGCCCTCCCAACTAGCGAGGTGGGACTAAACTTTCGCCGCGCTGCGGGCAGCACAAGGGCCTTTGGTCCCGGTTGGTGGCACCAACCGGGACCAAAGGCCGCCGCTTCCCGCCCTTTGGGCTGCTGAAAAGAGGCCTTTGGTCCCGGTTGTTGGCACCAACCGGGACTAAAGGGTGCGTTGGTCCCGGTTGGTCTCACGAAGTCGGACCAATGCTCTTGCTATATATACAGCACTTAGCAGTTTCGACCAAATCCCCCACTTCTCCCCCGACGCCCCTGCTCCTCCTCGTCGCCGTCGCCGCCCGACGCCCCTGCTCCACCTTGCCGTCGCTGCCCACACTGACGCCGTCAGGCTGCTCGCCTTCGCCGTCGCCGCCGCCACCGACGTCGTCAGGCTGCTCGCCTTCACCGTCGCCGCCGCCCCCTGTGAGCACAGCCTGCTCCCGCGCCCCTGCGCGGCCGCCGCGCCGCCTCCCCTGCCCTGCACGGCCGCCGCGCGCCGCCCCTGTCCTGCCCTGCAAGAAATCTTCTCCTCTATTCCTTTCTTCTTCTCCTCTTCTTTTTCTTCTTTTTTCCTCTTCTTATTTATTTCTCCTCTTCTTCCTCTCCTCTTCTTCTCCTTTCTTCCTCTTCTTATTTTCCTTTTTCCTCTCCTTCTTTTTCTTCTTCTTCGATCTCCTTCTTCCTTCTTCCTCTTTTCTTCCTTTTCCTTATTTTCCTTTCTCGAGGGAGAAGAAGAAAAAGAATAGGAGAAGAAGAAGAAAGGAATAGAGGAGAAAGAAGAAACTTCAACACGAGGGGGGGTTACCGATACCCCCTCCCCAATAACATTATTTTCCCATGTATATGTATGTCGCGTTGTTGTCGATATAACCCCCTCCCGGATAACTTCGACATGAGGGGCAGTTGATATATATACCCCCTCTCTACCGTGATAACTTATACCACGACAGCACCCCCCCTCGGCCCTCTTGCTTGACCAAAACTCTCGAGGACACCCAAACCCTAGAGAGAAAATGATGTTGGTCTCCTACCCCCTGCCGCCGCGCCCCTACCCGACAAATTAACTCTCTCGAGGCCACCCCAATTTACCAAGTTAAAAGAGCATCGTCGTCGAGGCCACCCAAGACCCTTGAAGCGTTGTGTCGAGGCCACCCCAAACCCTAGAGAAGCAGCGTCGAGGCCACTAACATGATTCCTTATTGTGATTAGCTAGATAGTTCTACGTTTGCCACTAATATATATCCATCCGTACCATGTTTGAATAATAATTGACATGTTGTAAATATTTGCAGAAACTATGGAGCACTCCCGAGATGAAGCAACATAAGCGATGTTGGAGGACATAATCGCACAAGGAAGTGATGTCGTTGGATCATTTCTCAACGACACCGATGGTCAGGAAGGACTGGGTGAAGAAGAGGGCTATGTTCATGATGGATCCGGCCCATTAATGCCGGTACAAGAAGAGGGCTATGTTCATGATGGCTCCGGTGACACAATGGAGGTACAAGAAGGAGACCGTGCTGACTGCTCCGGTGACCGAACCAAGTCCGGCCAGGTATATATATATTAGTTAAGCCCGTGCTGACTAGTTAATTGATGCATCCATTATTTTGGTATATGTACACATATTAATTAACTCTCTTCCTTCTTCCTTTTTCTAGCCCTCCGGATCGAGCACAACTTCGGTAAGGAGATGAGGCCCGAAGAAAAAGTTGAGCTCGGATGAAAGGTTTGAGATCATAGAAATCGCGCCCGACGGCGAACCGCTTGAACCCATCCGGACAAAGAACGCATTTTCTGCTCAGTGCGGGGTTCTTGTTAGGGACAAGATCCCGATCAGCATCCAGCAATGGTATAAGCCTAAGGAGGAAGACCCTGAGGTGTCTTATGTAATTGATATGCAGAAAGATGATCTTTGGACTCAGCTGAAGGCAAATTTCACCCTACCGCCAGAGGAGGATCCGGAGAAGCCAGTTAAAGAGCAATTAATCAAGTCTTGTGCTCTTAAGAAGTTGGCAACCCTATTCAGGAGGTGGAGGAAAGAGCTGAACAAGTTTGTCGACAAAGAAGACACACCAGAATTCATCGGCAAATATGAGAAGATCAAAGATCACTGGCCCGCATTTGTGGCCCACAAGACATTGGAAAAGAGTAAGAAGATGTCGGCGACAAACAAGCAAAATGCTGCGAAGAAGCAGTTTCACCATCGCACGGGGTTAGGTGGCTACCTCAAAGCCCGGCCTAAGTGGTCCAAGGCTGAGAATGATCTGCTTGAAAAAGGGATCAAACCAGAGACAATGAACTGGCCAGACCGTTGCCGGACTTGGTTCTTTGGGGCTGGTAGAACCTTGGACCCTGTATCAGGGAAGTGCTATTGGACGGACGAGCAACTGAAAATACCAGTCAAGAGGCTTCAATACTATATCAATGCAGCGCAGCAAGGGACGTTTGTTCCAGACAGGAAGAAGGACGAGTTCACAATGGCCCTCGGGAATCCTGAGCACCCTGGACGGACATGAGGCACACCAGGCTCCATTCCGTGGAAGGTTGGTTTTCCAGACACAGGGGGTTACAAAACCCACGAGAGGAGGAAGAAACTGGAGCAAGGCCACTGCAGGCGCTGCACGAAAGGGTAATGGGGCTAGATGGACGAGAAGAGGAACGAGAAGCAGATCGCAGAAAACAACCTGCCGAAGCTTCCCCCGAAGCTACCCCGCCATCTCAGCGGAGAAGTAGCGTGGCTTCCCCCGAGCTGCTTCAGCCGGAGCATGTCTTGACAGCTCCTGCCAGCTATCCCGTGGATGCTATCACGGAGTCTCAAAATTGCCACATTATGACGCGATGGATGAATTTGAAGGTCAAGGCGGCTGTTGGCTCTATTTATCCTACGGAACCAGGTGCAACTTTTCACTGCCGTCCGATTCCAGAAGGATATGCTAGGGTGATGGTGGATGAAATAACGGAGGGATTTGAGGACCTCCATCTTGACCACCCTACCGGTGAAGGGGAGACTAGGCTGGGTTCTGCTCTGAAGACTCCATGCCTATGGCGGAAGGAGCTCATCAACCTTCCGAACTGGACGCCTCTGCCTCCTCCTCCTCCTCCGGCGAGTCAGGGCACTCCGCCTCCTCCTCCGGCGAGTGACGGTCAGGGCACTGGGCCTCCTTCTCCGGCGCGTGGCGGCACTCCGCCTCCTTCTCCGCCTACGCCGGCGCGCCCGAGCAGCCAGCAGCCTCCTCCTTCTCCGCCTCGCCAGCAAGGGCGGAAGAGACCCGCCGCCGCCCCGGCTGGTCCTGTGCGTCATAGTCCTTCTCCTCCGCCTCGTAAGGAAGCACGAAAGAAGACAGACGCCGCAGCCGCTCCATCTGCTCCGGCGTCTAGCAGCACGGCCAGAGGAGGGAGGCAATACAGATACGGTCCACCTCTCAAGCCTCTAGAGAAGTTACCGTACAAGATGACCGAGGAGCTAAACGCGATGATCGTGCGGACCCATGTGAAGGACTTCTTTGAAGGGGTGAAAGCAAAGAGACATCCACCTCCGGAGGAGAAGGTAGATCCAGTGAAAGCAAAGCACACTCTCGATGCCCTGAGGAAACCGGCAAAGTCTCTGCCGAGAACCAACTATGAGCGCATTACTGAACAGACATATCTCCAAGCGGAGCGGTCGGGAAGTACTGTGAGACATCAAAGGTCAAGAGAACGAGCAGCTGTAAAAAAACTTGACCAGCTCGGCGAACAAGCAAACCAATCGTGTCCCCCGCTCAATGTGTCTAGCGGCAACATCGTCGCTAATGCTCCGGGGAGGTGGACGAAGACAGATACGAGTACGGGAAGCCTCTCGTCCAAGATGAAAAATCTCTAACAACGATGATGCGAAGATTCCATATTGGTACATGAAAACCTGCAGAGAGTCTGGGGGGACGAATAGTTTGTATCTGAACATTAAAGAGGAGCACGGCCTCGTTGGAACTGATCTGTTGTGTGTTCCATTTGAGGAGTTCTTCTTGTTCTTCAATCAAAAGGCCCTCGATAAATTAACGGTCTTTTGCTACTGCCTGTAAGTACTATTTCTGTCATTAAGTCTCTATATATAGCTCGGCTCTTTCATTGCTTGTATTTATAATTAATTATCCTCAATATATTATGCAGATTGAAGATCGTCGAGTTTAAAAAACAAGAAATTTATGATATTGGGTTCATTAACACAAATATCATAGATGAATTTCTGGTTAAAAAGCACGCCGAAGAGGCCGAGGCCAACTTGCTACAATCGTTGATCAAAAATCAAAACAAAGATAACATACTCTTTCCTTACAACTTCAAGTGAGTGTTAATGTCGTGTGCATATTCGGTTTCCCTTATTACTCGAGCGAGGTTATAGTAATGTAATTGATGAGTTATGCATGCGTGCGCAGCTTCCACTATGTTCTTCTGGAGATTAAGCTTGAGCGGGGACTAGTAACCGTCTTAGAATCGAGACGAAAAGATCCCGAAACCTACGCGGACATGACTAAATTGCTCAACAAGTAAGTTCAATCGATCATTATCGCACCATATCGGCAACTTTTTGTTCATTTCCTGATATCTCAAGTAATAATAATTATTTTCTTTGTCTTGCAGGGTTTGGAAACAGTTCACCGCAGAATCTCCGGGACTGCCGAAGGAGCTGCGATATACATACCCGAAAGTAAGTACTACTGGCTAGCTAGTTGCGCGCATCCCCCGTTGATTCTATAGCTATACTTTCATCAATGCCATTTATAATGCTTCATTATCAGTTTGATTGACCTCTATTTCTCGTAAAGTGCTTGTGGCAGGAACAAGGGAATGATTTCTGTGGATACTACGTGTGCGAGTTCATGTACAACGCGACTTTGAAAAATAAGCGGGGCTACTCTAAAAGACAATATGAAGTGCGTAAGCAATAATATTCACAATTTCATTTTATTACACCATCATTTCTGTTGAGTTTCATTCATATATATGTATTAATTAACCCCCTTCTTCAAATTAGACGTGGCAGATGCGGAATGAACTCCTAGAACAAGATCGCATGAAAGCAATTCAAGAGGAATCAGCGGGATTCATTCTTGACCACGTCATCAATAAAGCCGGAGAATACCATGTGGAAGTTGATTTCAATTGCTAGGGGATTGTAATTAAGAGATCTTACATATTGTATATGTATGTAGCCAGTAGCGTCGGATAGATAATACGAAAACTTGTTGTTCGACCAATCTCTCGGAGAAGGAGAGGTCGATCGAGCACTTCTCTCGGTATGCATGACGAACTTCTGTACTTAATGGTTCCCTTCATTTTCTTACTGGCTAGCGTGTCGAGGGCCTCTCTATGTATAGTACGTAGCATCGACCAAGCACGGACTTAAGAGAGGACACTTCTCTCTATTAATTAGCTAGCTCACACAATATATGAAACACCTAAATTAACCCCCCCCCCCTTTCAAAAAAATAACAAAAACCCCAGCCACTGGAATGCTGACGCGTTGATGCCTTTTGGTCCCGGTTGGTGCCACCAACCAGGACCAAAGGCCCCCCCCTGCCTGGGCTCGGCGCACCGGCCAAGTGGAGGACCATCTGTCCCGGTTCGTGTTAGAACCGGGACTAAAGGGGGAGGTATTAGTAACGACCCATTAGTCCCGGTTCATGAACCGGGACTAAAGGCCCTTACGAACCGGGACAAATGCCCGCTTTTCTACTAGTGCATGAAGATCATGGTGCTACTTTGAATCACAAGTGTGGAAAAAGAGATAGTAGCATTGTCCCTTCTCTCTTTTTCTCTCATTTTTTTTCTTTTCTTTTTATTTTTTTCCCTTTTTTTGGCTTTTTTTTGTAAAGTCCGAAGTCTCATCCCGACTTGTGGGGGAATCATAGTCCCCATAATCCTTTCCTCACTGGGACAATGCTCTAATAATGAAGATCATCACACTTTTCTGGATTTACAACTCAAGAATTACAACTCAAAGCTAGAACAAGATATGACTCTATATGAATGCCTTCGGCGGTGTACCCGGATATGCAATGAATCAAGAGCGACATGTATGAAAATTATGAAGGTGGCCTTGCCACAAATACGATGTCAACTACATGATCATGCAAAGAGCAATATGACAATGATGAAACGTGTCATAACAAACGGAACGGTGGAAAGTTGCATGGAAATATATCTCGGAATGGCTATAAAAATGCCATAATAGGTAGGTATGGTGGCTGTTTTGAGGAAGGTAAATAATGGGTTCATGATACCGGCGTAAGTTGCGTGGTAATAATAGAGGCTAGCAAAGTGGAAGAGTGAGTGTGCGTATATCCATGGACTCACATTAGTCATAAAGAACTCATATACTTATTGCAAAAGTCTACTTAGCCCTCGAAGCAAAGTACTACTACGCATGCCCCAAGAGGGATAGATTGGTAGGAAAAGACCATCGCTCGTCGTCAACTGCCACTCATAAGGAAGACAATCAAAAGAGCACATCATGCAACAAATTTGTCACACAACTTTTACCATACGTGCATGCTACGGGACTTGCCAACTTCAACAAAAGTATTTCTCAATTTCATAATTATCCACTAGCATGACCCTAACATTACTACCCTTATATCTCAAAACAATTATCAAGCAACAAATTGATCATAGCATCCAATTCACTTTCTATGATAGTTTTTATTATACCCAACTTGGATGCTCGCCATTCTAGGACCTATTTTATAACCATAACAAATACCATGCTGTTCTAAAAGACTCTCAAAAAGATATAAGTGAAGCATGAGAGACTAGCAATTTCTTCAAAATTAATCCACCGTCGTGCTCTAAAAGATATAAGTGATGCACTAGAGCAAATGACAAACTACTCCGAAAGATATAAGTGATGATCAATGAGTAGTCGAATAATTGTGCAACTATGTGAAGACTCTCTAACATTAAGGAATTTCAAATCTTGGTATTGTATTCAAACAGCAAGCAAATACTAACAAAATAAAATGACGCTCCAAGCAAAACACATATCATGTGGTGAATAAAAATATAGCTCCAAGTAAAGTTACCGATGAACGAAGACGAAAGAGGGGATGCCTTCCGGGGCATCCCCAAGCTTAGGCTTTTGGCTGTTCCTGAATATTAACTTGGGGTGCCTTGGGCATCCCCAAGCTTAGACTCTTGCCACTCCTTGTTCCATAGTCCATCGAATCTTTACCCAAAACTTGAAAACTCGACAACACAAAACTCAACAGAAAACTCGTAAGCTCCGTTAGTATTAGAAAATAAAACCACCACTTAGGTACTGTAATGAACTCATTCTAAATTCATATTGGTGTAATATCTACTTTATTCCAACTTAACTATGGTTCATACCCTCTGATACTACTCATAGATTCATCAAAATAAGCAAACAACACATAGAAAACAGAATCTGTCAAAAACAGAACAGTCTGTAGTAATCTGTATCAAACGTATACTTCTGGAACTCCAAAAATTCTGAAAAATTAGGAAGGCCTGAGAAATTTGTGTAACAATCCAAAGAAAAAATAATAAGATCATAAGAACGTTTCTGTGAATTAACAAAACTAACTTACCGGGTGCCAAAGTTTCTGATTTTCAGCAGGATCAACACATTTATCACCGTAAGCCATCCTAAAGGTCTTACTTGGCACTTTATTGAAACAAAAGCTATAAAACATGATTACTACAGTAGAATAATAATGTGGACACACAAAAAACAGTAAGGATAAATATTGGGTTGTCTCCCAACAAGTGCTTTTCTTTAATGCCTTTCTAGCTAGGCATGATGATGGCAATGATGCTCACATAAAAGATAAGAGTTGAAACAAAACGGAAGCATCATGAAGCATATGACTAGCACATTTAAGTCTAACCCACTTCCTATTCATAGGGATTTTGTGAGCAAACAACTTATGTGAACAATAATCAACAAGCATAGGAAGGTAAAACAAGCATAAGTTCAAACTTTAAGCACATAGAGAGGAAAATTGATATTATTGCAATTCCTAGAAGCATATATTCCTCCCTCATAATAATTTTCAGTAGCATCATGAGTGAATTCAACAATATAACCAGCACCTAAAGCATTCTTTTCATGATCTACTTGCATATAAAATTTACTACTCTCCACATAAGCAAAAATTTTCTCATTCGGAATAGTGGGAGTATCATAAGAGACTTGAACACTAAAAATTGTTTCCACACTAAAAGAGTAATGTTCAGAAAAAGGGTAATCAAAATCATGACAAGATTTGTAAATATAATCATCACTACTTTTTATAGCATAAGTTTCATCACAATAATCATCATAAGTAGCAACTTCGTTCTCATCATAATTGATTGAAACCTCTCCCAAGATAGTGGAATCATTAAATAAAGTTGACACTCTTCCAAATCCACTTTGACATTCATCACAATAAGATTCAACATCCTCCAAAATAGTGGGATAACTACTTCCTAAAGTTGACACTCTTCCAAACCCACTTTCATCAATATAATCATCATAAATAGGAGGCATGCTTTCATCATAATAAATATTCTCATCAAAACTTGGGGAACAAAAAATATTATCTTTATCAAACATAGCATCCCCAAGCTTCTGTCTTTGCATATCATTAGCATTATGGATAGACTCATCATACAAAGATCTAGTACCAAACATTTTAATGCATTCTTGTTCTAGCAATTGAGCACAATTTTTCTTTCCATCATTCTCACGAAAGATATTAAAAAGATGAAGCGTATGAGACAAACTTAACTCCATTTTTTGTAGTTTTCTTTTATAAACTAAACTAGTGATAAAACAAGAAACAAAAAGATTCGATTGCAAGATCTAAAGATATACCTTCAAGCACTCACCTCCCTGGCAACGGCACCAGAAAAGAGCTTAGTTGACGGGGTGTGAGTGAGTGCCGCTTAACTAGCCTCCCCGGCAACGGCGCTAGAAAAGAGCTTGACGTCTACTACACAACCTTCTTCTTGTAGATGTTGTTGGGCCTGCAAGTGCACAGGTTTGTAGGACAGTAGCAAATTTCCCTCAAGTGGATGACCTAAGGTTTATCAATCCGTAGGAGGCGTAGGATGAAGATGGTCTCTCTCAAACAACCCTGCAACCAAATAATTAACAAAGAGTCTCTTGTGTCCCCAACACATCCAATACAATGGAAAATCGTATAGGTGCACTAGTTCGGCGAAGAGATGGTGATACAACTGCAATATGGATGGTAGATAAAGGTTTTTGTAATCTGAAAATATAAAAACAGCAAGGTAAGTACTGATAAAAGTGAGCGTAAACGGTATTGCAATGGTAGCAAACAAGGCATAGGGTTCATAATTTCACTAGTGCAAGTTCTCTGAACAATAATAACATAGATAGGTCGTATTAAAATCCCTCAACATGCAACAAAGAGTCACTCCAAAGCCACTAATAGCGCGGAACAAACGAAGAGATTATGGTAGGGTACGAAACCACCTCAAAGATATCCTTTTTGATTGATCTATTCAAGAGTTCTTAGTAAAATAACATAGAGCTATTCTTTCCGCTCGATCCATCATAGAGTTCATACTAGAATAACACCTTAAGACACAAATCAACCAAAACCCTAATGTCACCTAGATACTCCATTGTCACCTCAAGTACCCGTGGGCATGATTATACGATATGCATCACGCAATCTCAGATTCATCCTACCAACACAAAGTACTTCAAAGAGTGCCCCAAAGTTTCTAACGGAGAGTCAAGAAAACGTGTGCCAACCCCTATGCATAGGTTCATGGGCGGAACCCGCAAGTTGGTCACCAAAACATACATCAAGTGGCACGTGATATCCCATTGTCACCACAGATAAACACGGCAAGACATACATCAAGTGTTCTCAAATTAAAGACTCAATCTGATAAGATAACTTCAAGAGGGAAAATCAATTCATCACAAGAGAGTAGAGGGGGAGAAACATCATAAGATCCAACTATAATAGCAAAGCTCGCGATACATCAAGATTGTGCCATAGAGAGAACACAAGAGAGAGAGAGAGAGATGGAGAGAGAGAGATCAAACACATAGCTCCTGGTACATACCCTCGGCCCCGAGGGTGAACTACTCCCTCCTCGTCATGGAGAGCGCCGGGATGATGAAGATGGCCGCAGGTGATGGGTTCCCTGTCGGTGTACTAGAGTAGGGGTACCCTAGTATCCCGAACTTGTGCACGGGCAGTCGCAGCACCCCGTGGCAGGGCTTGCCGGGTGACCGCCAAGGTCCTCCGTGGTTCCTTTGGAGCCATTCAAGAACAAAGTGTTCAAGCCAAGGAGACAAGGCCCCGACAAGAGGAGCTTGCCGGGAAGGCCAACCAAGGCATCTCAAGGAACTTACCGCGACGCGCCACGCGTCCCGGCGAGGCCCGGTGAGCAACAAGCTTCCGGACGCGACAAGACAACGATCGCGGCAAGGCGCTCGCCGCGGAAAGCTACAACCCTGTACCCGCGCTCCAGCACATCCACCCACGTGTCGCCCTGGGACCTTTCCAGGCGCGTGTGGAAAGAGGCTGTGTAGCCAGCGGTGCACGGTGGCAAGCGGCGCTGACAAGTTTGCCATCGTGGCAAGCGGTGGCGTCCCTGACGGTCCCTTTTTTGCACTGTTTGGGCGACGTAGACGGGCATTTAATGCCTTTGTCCCCTGCCATCAGGGTTAGGTATGATACAGTGTACAGGTAGTTGTACCAACCGCAACACTTTTCCATTTTTACCCTTGTCTGCGTTGCCACCTGTCGGTGACCCCTTGAGCATATAAAAGGAGGCCCATGCGCAACGTAGAAGGGGGTTCGAAGGCAGAAAACACTCACGCTCGGTCTTGTTAGCAGCTAGCGTGTACTGTAGCACTCAGCGCTCTCGAGCAAGAACTCAATACACTCAGACATGCAGCAGTAGGAGTGTTATCTCTCCGAAGAGCTCCGAAGCTGGGTAAACTGCTCGTGTGCTTCGCCTCGATCCGCTCTTCATGCGATCTCCGCCCCCCGCCGAACCAAAAAGGGGCTCGGTCCGCCGGTCCCGTAGGTGTTCGTGGATCAGTTTCCCCGACATCTATGGCGCGTCAGGTAGGGGGCGTCGAGGTTGTGCGAACCTGATCCGGCGTTCACACGAGCTAGATCTTCATCTTTTTCATCGACATGCCACCGAAGAAGAAGGCTTCGGAGGCGGCTACTCCGTCCGCGTCGATCCCACCACCACCGGAGCAAACGGGTGGTGGGGTAGACGCCGGCGGAAGAACGGGCGTCGACGAGGGAGCTCACGGTGCTGCCAGGTCCAAGGACAAGGCTGCCAGACCTCGGCGTCCATACATGCACCGCGCCCATCCCAGGAGGCGCGGGACCGACAACGTCATGGTACTCGCGGTACCATACATTCGTTGGACCAAGATCAAGCTGGTGGATCTCAAGGTGCTCAAGACCAGCATGCACGCCAACATGCTGGCACGAGCGAGACACGGTCGCCTGGACGGGGTACTGCTCCTTCCAACACAGTTAGAAGTCCGAGCATATCCCGCTCCTCACACCGTTCGCCACTGCCACCCACCACTCCAGCAGAAGCATTGGCGCGATCTCAACTGCTCCTGGATTACCCTCCAACGACAGACAAGATCGACGAATGGAGGGACACCATTCAAAGTCTCATCGGCTTCGCCAACGGCGAAACTCCACGGCAGCCGAGTACATCGCAGCCGCGACAAGACCGCCAGGCACGAGCCGATGGCGACAAAATCGGTGGGGGTGCAACCACTGTGCACTCTCCGCCCCGAAGGCCAAGGTCGCCGACTCGCCGGATCTACCTCGACAGCGACTCCACCGCATCATCAGATCCATGAGTTCGTCGCGATCAGCGCCAAGTTCTTCATGGACGATAGCAAGAAGACGCTCGTACTCGCATCGAGCACCGAAGAGAAGCGCGGCGTCAATCGGACCAGCGCGCTGGGCCCTCTGTCGACATGCATGCGCCAGGGGAACCAGGCGACTTGCCGTACGCGGTAGGTTGCCCTGCGTTCACTCGTGAGCTGCGGCAAGTCCAGTGGCCCAGCATGAAGAATTTCAAGCCAGACGTACCAGAGAAGTACGACGGCAAGTCGCATCCGTCGGAGTTCCTTAGCATCTACACCATCGCGGTGCAAGCTGCCGGGGGGTGGGACGACAAGATCCTTGCCAACTACTTCCCGCTGGTGCTCAAGCCCAATGTCAGGTCCTGGCTCATGCACTTGCCGGACAACTCCATATCCTCCTGGGCCGACCTATGCCATCAGTTTGTCGGCGCCTTTACAGGCGGCCACAAACCCCACGGCCAAGAGAGCGACCTTCATCTGCTTGCCCAGAAGGAAGGAGAACCCCTGCGCAAGTACATTCAGAGATTCAGCCGTGTACAGCACAACATCCCAGATGTCCACCCTGCCGCGGTCATCAGCGCGTTCCATCAGAACGTGCGAAACCGCAGGATGCGGGAGGAGATGGCGATGTGCAAGATCAGAGACATCAGTGAGCTATATGCCCTGGCCGACAAGTGTGCACGTGCTGAGGAAGGGAGGAAACTCCCCGGAGAGAATACAGAAGCAGCAGGATCTGATGGCAAGGATGCTGCCCCGGCAAAGAAAAACCGGCGGCGGAACAATAGGAAGAAGAAAGGCAAAGATGTGCTAGTCGTTGAGCAGTCCGGCAACGGAGGTGGCGCCAAGAAAGCCAAAGCTGGTAGCCCTGGCAAGGAGATTGCCGCATGCACCGACGACACCAACAAGCAGTACTGCAAGATCCACCGCACCAAGGGCCATGACCTCCAGAGCTGCAAGAAGGTCGAGCAGCTTGTCGAGCAGCAAAAGGCTGAATACGAGGGACGCGACAAAGAGAAGGCCCAAGAAGGTGCTGGAGGATCCGGCAAGAAACGCCCCGGCCAAGGAGGACGCCGCGGCAAGGCCAAGCAGCGGCAAGGAGACAGACCTCCCCGCGACCGCGACAAGGTTGAAGATGACGACGACGATGAAGATATGGATGATGACGAGACCGGTGAGCAGGAGTTCCAGAAAGCCACAGAGGTCCTGTGCATTGACGGTGGTGCTTCTCTGCATACTTCACACTGCGAGCTCAAGCAGTGGGTGCGGGAAGTCAATGCGGTAGAACCACCCGTCGAGTCACGCAAGCCTCTGAAATGGTCCAGCACGCCTATCATCTTTGATATTGAGGACCACCCTGATCGCATAACTGCGGTCGGGTGCTTGCCGATGTTGGTTTCACCAACTATCCGCAACCTCAAGGTCACTAAGATGCTAGTTGACGGCGGGGCCGGCTTGAACCTAATCTCCTCCGCGGTACTCCAGAAACTCCAGATCCCTGACAGCGAGCTCGAAGAGACCGGCACATTCCAAGGAATCAATCTGGGAAGGAGCAAGCCGAAGGGAAAGATCACGTTGCCGGTGACATTTGGCAGCAAGTTGAACTTCAGGACTGAGAGGGTCACTTTTGACGTTGCTGACTTTCCATTGCCTTACAATGGGATACTCGGCCATCCAACACTCGTCAAATTCATGGTAGCCTCTCACTATGCATACAACATACTGAAGATGCCAGGCCCGATAAGTGTCATCTCTGTCCCTGGCGACAAGAAGGATGCTCTTATCTGCGCCAACAAGATCTACCGGGAAGCAGCAGCCGCAACAGATCACAAGACGCTTGCCGTTGAAGCTCCCGGGGGGAAGAAGAAGACCAAGTCCGGCAAGAGTTCTGATGCCCACTCCGGCAAGAGCACCTCTTCGGAGTGCTGCGCTACCGTCGAGGACGCACCATCGAGCTCCACCGGCAAGTGTAAGAAGACAATGGCAGCTCCACCAGAGACCAAGAAGGTGTCCGCCAAGGAGGACGGCACTGGTGGTACCTTCACCATCAGTGCCACCCTCGACCCTAAATAGGAAAGCGCGCTCGTTGCTTTCCTGCAGGCGAACGTCGATGTGTTTGCGTGGCAACCGTCTGACATCCCCGGTGTTCCCAGGAAAGTAATCGAGCACCATCTTGCCGTCTGTCCTCATGCATGGCCCGTCAAGCAGAAGGTCAGGAAACAAGCAGTGGAGCGCCAAGAATTCATCGCAGAAGAAATCAAGAAGTTGGAAGCAGCAGGCCTTGTCAGAGGAGTGCTCCATCCTACGTGGTTGGCCAATCCTGTAGTCGTGCGCAAGGCAAACGGGAAATGGAGGCTTTGTATCGACTTTACCGATGTCAATAAAGCTTGTCCCAAAGACCCATTTCCCTTGCCGCGCATTGACCAGATTGTTGACTCCACGGCCGGATGTGACTTGCTTTCATTTCTTGACGCATACTCAGGATACCATCAGATCTTCATGGCAGAAGAGGATGAGGAGAAGACCGCATTCATCACTCCATGTGGCACATACTGTTTCGTACGAATGCCTTTCGGTTTAAAAAATGCTGGTTCAACATTTGCAAGGGTAGTCCATGACGCTTTTGAGCCACAAATGCACAGAAATGTGGAAGCCTACATGGATGACATAGTGGTCAAGAGCAAGGACAAGGCAACTCTGATTCAAGATTTAGACGAGACCTTTGCAAATCTGCGCAAGATCAACCTCAAGCTTAACCCCGAGAAGTGTGTGTTTGGAGTCCCCTCCGGCAAGCTTCTCGGGTTCTTCGTGTCTCAGCGGGCAATTGAAGCCAATCCCGACAAGATCAAGGTCATTGAGCAGATTGAAGCACCAAAGCGCGTCAAGGATGTACGAAGACTTGCCGGTTGCGTGGCTGCTCTTAGCAGGTTTATCTCTAGGTCTGCTGAGCGCGCCCTGCCATTTTTCAAAATATTGAAAAAGACAGGTCCAATGAAATGGACTTCAGAAGCGGAGGCTGCGCTGCAGGACTTGAAGAGATACCTGTCCTCCACTCCAACACTTGTCGCACCTAAGCCACAAGAGAAGTTGCTGCTGTATTTAGCGGCAACCAATCAAGTGGTTAGTGCTGCGTTAGTAGCAGAGAGGGAGGCGGATGATGAGCCAGCAAGCACGGCAGATGCGTCCAGCGACAAGCAGGGGGCTTCACCGACAAGCTCTGGTCCCGACAAAGATGGATTTGCGCAGGCGCGTGAGGAGATACAGAAGAGAATGGTGCCGCGCCTAGTTTACTTTGTCAGTTCCCTTCTGCAGGGGGCTAGGTCGAGGTACTCTGGTGTGCAGAAATTGCTTTTCTGCCTTCTCATGGCCTCGAGAAAGCTGCGCCATTACTTCCAAGCACATGAGATCACAGTTGTCACTCGTTTTCCGTTGAAGAGGATACTGCAGAATCCAGAAGCAACAGGCAGGATTGTCGAGTGGGCACTGGAACTGTCAAGCTTTGGCCTCAAGTTTGAAAGCACTTCAACTATCCAAAGCAGAGCATTGGCAGAATTCATAGCAGAGTGGACGCCAACACCAGATGAAGAAATTCCAGAAACGAGCATCCCCGTCAAGGAAGCAAGCAATGAGTGGCTGATGTACTTTAATGGTGCCTTCTCGCTGTAAGGCACCGGTGCGGGCGTGCTACTTGTTGCACCCACCAGAGAGCACCTCAAGTACGTAGTCCAGATGCACTTTCCTAGGGAGCAAGCAACAAACAATACCGCAGAGTATGAAGGTTTGCTTGCCGGTCTCAGGATCGCGGCAGACCTTGGGATCAAGAAGCTCATCGTCAGGGGTGACTCGCAGCTTGTCGTCCGCCAAGTGAACAAGAATTATCAGAGTCCGTTGATGGAAGCTTACATTGATGAAGTGAGAAAGCTAGAAGAGCACTTTGACGGCCTACAGATGGAGCATGTTCCAAGAGCTGATAACGATATTGCCGATGGCCTGTCGAAGTGTGCTGCACTTAAGTTACCTGTGGAACCAGGGATCTTTGTGCTCAAATTGGCTCAACCGTCTGTAACGCCATCAACTGGACAGAGCAAGAAGAGGAAGTTGATTTCTGGTGACAATTTTCCGGCAGAGCTCCCCGAAGCAGCCGCCAAGAAGGTCCCCAAGATCAACACCAAGGGTGCTGAGGAGCAGTCTGCTCCGGCAATCCCTAAGGTTTGTTCCGTTGAAGCAGACGCTCCCGACAAGTTTTGCTCCGGCAAGCTTGCCGGGGAACGTCAAGCTTCGGCTGAGCCGCAGATTCTCGCCGTAGAAGCGGATGTTCCCGCAGCAGCAGATGTGCCTTTAGTCCTTGTTGTCGAGCCACAAGCTCCAGCATGGGCACAGCAGATTCTCCGTTTCCTTCAGACAGGAGAACTTCCCGAAGAGCAAGAAGAAGCGGAAAGAGTAGCCCGGCAGTCAAGTATGTACCAGTTTGTCGACAACACACTGTACAGAAGAATACTCAACGGTGTGAAATTGAAGTGTATTCACCGGGAAGACGGACAAAAGCTGTTGGTAGAGATACATGGAGGCATATGTGGTCACCACATTGGTGCAAGAGCACTTGCCGGCAAAGTGTTCCGGCAAGGTTTCCTTTGGCCGACACCCTCCAGGATGCAACTGCACAAGTAACCAAGTGTGAAGCGTGCCAGTTCCATTCCAAGCAGATACGCCAGCCAGCTCAAGCTCTCTAGACGATCCCTCTATCCTGGCCATTTTCGGTCTGGGGGCTCGACATCCTCGGCCCCTTTTCCTCGAGCTGTCGGGGGCTTTGAGTACTTGTACGTTGCAATCGACAAGTTCACAAAGTGGCCGGAAGTGGAAGCAGTGAGGAAGGTGACAGCACAGTCAGCAGTCAAGTTCTTCAGGTCAATTGTTTGCCGCTTTAGGATCCCTAACAGGATCATCACTGACAACGGCACACAATTCACGAGCCGCACCTTCATGCAGTACATCCAAGATCTTGGCGCCAAGGTCTGCTTCGCTTCCGTTGCTCACCCGAGAAGCAACGGTCAAGCGGAGAGGGCAAATGCTGAAGTGCTGCGCGGGCTCAAGACCAGGACTTTCGACAGGCTGCGCAAGTGCGGAAAGAACTGGATTGAGGAGCTGCCGGTGGTTCTTTGGTCGATCAGGACGACGCCAAATCGAGCCACCGGCCAGACACCTTTCGCTCTAGTCTATGGAGCAGAGGCAGTTCTCCCCACGGAACTCGTATACGGGTCACCTCGAGTGCTCGCTTATGACGAGTTTGAGCAAGAGCAGTTGCGACAAGATGACGCGCTACTCCTTGAGGAAGACCGTCTTCGGGCCGCTGTACGAGCTGCTTGATACCAGCAAGCTTTGCGCTGCTACCATAGCCGCAAAGTTAATGCCAGAAGTCTAGAGGAAGGCGACCTTGTTCTTCGGCGCGTTCAGTCCGCCAAGAATTCCAACAAGTTGACGCCAAAGTGGGAAGGCCCTTACCGGGTGAAACGAGTCACTAGGCCTGGCGCTGTCCGCCTTGAGACCGAAGATGGCATTCCGGTGAGCAACTCCTGGAACATTGAGCATCTTCGTAAGTTTTACCCGTAGGGCGCGCTTGCCGGAACCTGTTCCAGCAACCACCTTTTGTACAAGTCTTGCCGCTGTTGGATGTAATCCTTTGTACAAAGCCGGGCGCAGACCCCGTGCATAAGTAAAACTCATGTGCTCCGCACATCTTGTCAATTTCATGCTTTCTATTTTTTGCATGTGTTATCTGACACTTTGTGCAGCGCCTACCCCCGGTAAGTAATAACGAGCCGTAAGGCTCCATATCTTTATTTTCTCTTCTTTCTTTTTCTCAAGGAAAGGAAGGTTCCCTCGCCCACAAGTTTACCGGGAGGAAAGGAGAAGATAATGGTGTGGACCAGGCATCGTTCAAGAAAGTTTCGCCTTACCGGGAAGCAAACAACAGAAAAGCTAAGTTGCCAAAGTTTGAGCAATCAGTTTTAAATTTTTTTGAAGTTAAGTTATCTTCCTCGAACGACCGTGCTTTGTATGGAAAACCTGTGCGCGGAGGAACCAACTCGTAGCTAGTTGCGCCCTTACTTTGTTTCGAGTCCGCTCAACAACTTAAGTGAGCTGCGACTAGTTGCGACAAGGTTTCTTGTCGTTAGCGGCACCGCCAGCAGGCTGCTGACGTCCCGCACTCAGCGCTCGCGGCTAAGGTGCCTGCACCGGCAAGTTCCCTAAAAGCGTAGGGTAAAAACATACAAAGGAAGGAATCAATTAAAGGAAATAACATAGTAATCGCTACCCAAAATAGAGTTATATTACAAGATAGCTTGCCGCAGCTCTAACAGATTGTTCTCATAACATGACCAACAGCGACAAGAAAAGGAGAAAACGGGTGGCCTAATCTACGCAATCGCCCTCAGCCCTCGATCCCGCTCACCTTGTCCACAATGGGTGCAACAAGGGTCTTGAGCGCTTCCAGACCGGCATCCGGCGGCAAGGTCCGGAGGACATTGGTGAGGTTGAGGCCCGGGTTGCGGAAGGCCACCTTCACCAACACCTTTTGAAGAGCTCCCGCGCAGATCTTGCGCGACTCGTCGGCCAGCTGCTTTGGGATCTTTTCCCGGAGTCGCTGGAGGGCCGTCACCACGCCTTTGAAGAACAAGCTGAGCTTGGCGCTGGGTTGGACATTCTCATCGGAGGGATACCCGAGATCCTCCATCCCCAGCTGCGCCAGCTCCCTGTCGATGGCTGCGGCAACATCCACGAGACCCTCCGTCCAGTGCTCCACATTCTCCCTAAAAGTGTTCTGGGCGGCAGCAGCCCTCGCCAGCAGCGCCTCGTCGGCCTAGATCTTCTCCTTCAAGGCCACCTCCTGCTCCCTGGCGATGTCCAGCGTCTTGGTCAAAGTTGTCAGCTTCAACTCAAGATCTGCGTTGGAGTCCTTGGCGGCGCTAAGCTCCTTGCCCCTCTCGGCGAGACGACCCTGCAGCTCACCAAAGCTGTAGGCGTCCTTCTCGCGCTCACGCTTGAGCGCAGCAAGCTCTTCACCGCTCACCTTGAGATCGGCCTCCAGCCGTGCCACCTTCGTCTCCAGCTCCTTCTTGGCGGCCTCGGCAGCTACGGTAGTATCCTCTGCTTGTTTGAGAGCCCCGCCGAATGTTTGCTCGCGCGCGGCAAGCTCCTCCTCGTGGCTGTCAAGGTTGACCTTCCGCTGCGCCAACTCGCCCTCCCGCGCAGACAACTTCTCGGCGGCAAGCCGCTGTTGCTCTTCAACTTCAGCCTTCTCGAGGAGGAAGGCTTTCCGCTCCTCGGCGAGTTGCTTCCGCTCCTCTGCTAGGGACTGGAGAGCTTCCTGGTTAAAACCCCGGAGCTCCTCCGCGCTCTTCTCGATATCCACTCCCGCCTTCGTGTCAAGCACTTCTCGGGATTCCAGCTTGGCCTGTCGAGCGCGGTAGAGCGACAACAGCTTCCGCAGCAGCTGCTCCTCCTCAGGCTCGCCGCTGCTGCTGCTTGGCGCGTCAACCAGCGTCAGCCCAGCGGAGGCGAGCAACTCTCCATCAAAGATTTCTCCTTCGACCGGCACCCTGGAGCTTGACGCCCAGGGGAGCTTGATGAAGACGCCATCGCCGGCCTTCAAATAGGCGCCAGGCTGGGGCTCTTCGGAGCCTGACGCCGCGGCAGCGGCGGAGGGATCGGCAGTCGGCGTAGCGCCTGGTGCTCCTGCGGCCTCAGGGCCGTCAGTGCCATTGCCTGACCCCTCGCCGGCTTCTGCACCAGCAGCTTTGGCGGCCTCTTCACCGGCGGGATCATCAACGTCGGCCGCTTCTTCGGTGGCGGCGGCGTCGTCGGTATTGTCGCGCGCGTTCTCCTCGCCGGCAACCTCGGTCTCCATCGGATCCGTGACAGGTGGATCTGAAGGCCGGAAGAGGGAGAAAAGTCAAGCAAATATCCAAAAAGAAAATCAGAAGAAGAAGAACCCAAGGGAAGTTTTTAAGCAAGGGGATTACCTGTACTGGGTTCTACAGTCATGGTCTCCGCCGCCAGGGGATCGCTGGTGCTGTCCCTTGCCGGAGAACTCTCCCTTGCCGGAAACTTCTCCCTTGCCGGAGAACGCTCCCTTGCCGGGGAACCCTCCCTTGGCGGTGTAGTCGAAGCAGATGGCATGTCGGGGGTGGCTTTCGGGAGCTCCTGGTGAGGCTGCTCTGCTCCTACACAAGCCAATAGTCAGATGTCAACAAAGAAAGAGCACCCATGCGCGCCTAACAGCGAGAAGTAGACCATGTACTTACGCTGGGGGCTGCGCTGGGGGCTGCTTTGGGGAATAGTTGCCGGGTCCGGCAAGGTGGTCCCAGACACACCTCCTGCTGTCACGGTGGGTTCGTCCTCGATGACAATCACCGGGACCTTGGCTCTCTTCACCGCTCTCTGGGCCAGAGTCCTGAAAAGGAATAAGTTCGGAGTAAAGCAAATCAGATACAAGACAAAATAGCAAGAATTGAAGAACTACAAGTACATCAGAGAATATTACTCTTCTTCTTCCTCGTCGTAGCTGAGCGCGGAGAGGTCGAAGTCCGGCTCACCTCCGGCGCGACGAGGCGGAGGAGTAGGTTCCCTTAGACGCTTGGCGGGGGCAGTGGCGGTGGTCTGAGACGACCCAGCTCCGGCCGCCGCCGCGGCGTGAGAAGCGGCAGGAGCAGAAGCGGTGGTCCGGGAGGACCCCGCTCCAGTTGCCGCAGCGGTGTGAGGTGCTCCCGCGGCAACAGTGCTTGCCACGGTGGAGCGTGTCGCGCGGCGTGGAGGCTGTTGACTCGTCTGCCGCCCCACTACGTCCCCGACCTTGCGGAGACGCCTTCTTGGTGGAGCTGGGGGCTCTGCTTGCGGCGAGCTGTCTGAAGATAAGGAGGAAGAGGAGTTAGTCTTCAACGAGCCGCTCGCACCCTCGGCGGGCTCGCTCGACTCGACTTCAGGCCCAGCAAGCTCTCCCTCGCCGGCAAGCTCTCCCTCGCCGGCAAGCCACTCTCGCTCGGCAAGGCTTGCCGCCTCTGCTGCCTCTGCCTCCTCCACGGTGAATCCAAACTCGCCCGCGACAGCGGCTGCCGCCGCCTCTTCCAGCCTAGTGGCGATGTGCTGCATCTCCGCATCGGTGGTGTCGCGAGTAAGGCTTTTCTGTTCATCAGAGCGGACCGGCACTTCTACCAAGCCGTCAAAGAACTCCTGCACGACGTCGTCTGCAGGCTCTTGCCAAGTTGGGACAATTCCATGCGAATCGCACAGCGGCATCATTGCACGGATGCGGTCGAGCGAGGAGTTGTTGCACAACGGAACGACACCCCTCGGCAACTTGAACACTTCGGGATGTTGAGGGTCGTGTTTGAACAGTTCCAGGAGCATCGCGTCCAGTTCCAGGACAGTGAAGTTGAAGTTGAGGCCTGGGCGCAGCCTCATGATATCCGCCGCATTCTGGAACTCCAAGGCGGGTCTCCTCCTCTCCTGCAGGGGGGCGATGCGGCGGCAAAGAAAATCTGCGCCAACGGCGCCTACAGTGAGCCCGGCAAGCCTGAGGCGTACGATCCGGGTGACGGCAATCTTCAGCCTATCGTCTTCCAGGGCCACGCTGCTCCAATCGTTGCCGCGCGCTACTGGGGCTTGGCGCTGGGCGCTCTCGAGATCCAGGCGATTCCGCCGGATAAAGGCTCCCCTCTCTCAACTCGGGGCATAAAGAAGTGGCGAAAAAGAGCTACATTTGGATAGACTCCGACAAAATTTTCGCAGAGATGTGCGAAAACTGCCATGGTCAGAACGGCATTGGGGGTGAAGTCAAGGAGGCGGAACCCGTAGGTGTTCATAATGTCGCAGAAAAATTCAGACAAAGGCGGGCAGAGCCCGCAGTAGAAGAACAACGCGAAGAAGGGATATCCATTCGGAGCCCGTTCCGAAGCGGCGGCTGAGAGTACCTTCGTGCGCGGATGCGCTCGCGTCTCCGTCGACCAGAAGAGGTAGTAATACTCCCTCAACTCCTTCGCGGCGAGCTTGGGGGGGGGGGAAGATTGCCCGCTCCTTTCACAGCGCCACGAGCCGCTGCGCCTCGGCCGACTTCACGACCTTCCCAGCTTTCGGAGCCATGGCGGAGGTGGTGAGGGAGATTGACGGCGTCGGTGGTGCTGGTGGCGATGGGGGGCGGAGCGCTGCTCTCTTTCGGCTTTGGGAAGAACGGGGGAGCGGCGGAGGAGATTTTTGAGATTGGAATAGCAACCGGCGAGATGGGCGAACTGCCCCTGTTTCCCCTGTTTATAAAGGGGGAGGGGGCGGACATTCCGTCTTTCCGAATAAAGAAACTACCCACGATCTCTCCCACGACGCCGCATTCGACGCGTGTCGTTCGGGGAGGGCACAGTGGATACGGAGTAAGATACGTCATAACCCAGGCCGCGCGTGCCCGTGCCCTATTTTGGGCCTGGCCCAATAGCGCTCGGCACCGTGTGTGGCCCAGGCCCGGAGGTTTCCTGTCGGTGTACTAGAGTAGGGGTACCCTAGTATCCCGAACTTGTGCACGGGCAGTCGCAGCACCCCGTGGCAGGGCTTGCCGGGTGACCGCCAAGGTCCTCCGTGGCTCCTTTGGAGCCATTCAAGAACAAAGTGTTCAAGCCAAGGAGACAAGGCCCCGGCAAGAGGAGCTTGCCGGGAAGGCCAACCAAGGTGTCTCAAGGAACTTTCCGCGACGCGCCACGCGTCCCGGCGAGGCCCGGTGAGCGACAAGCTTCCGGACACGACAAGACAACGACCGCGGCAAGGCGCTTGCCACGGCAAGCTACCACCCTGTACCCGCGCTCCAGCACATCCACCCACGTGTCGCCCTGGGACCTTTCCAGGCGCGCGTGGCAAGAGGCTGTGTAGCCAGCGGTGCGCGGTGGCAAGCGGCGCTGACAAGTTTGCCATCGTGGCAAGCGGTGGCGTCCCTGACGGTCCCTTTTTTGCACTGTTTGGGCGACACAGACGGGCATTTAATGCCTTTGTCCCCTGCCGTCAGGGTTAGGTATGATACACTGTACAGGTAGTTGTACCAACCGCAACACTTTTCCATTTTTACCCTTGTCTGCGTTGCCACCTGTCGGTGGCCCCTTGAGCATATAAAAGGAGGCCCATGCGCAACGTAGAGGGGGGTTCGAAGGCAGAAAACACTCACGCTCGGTCTCGTTAGCAGCTAGCGTGTACTGTAGCACTCAACGCTCTCGAGCAAGAACTCAATACACTCAGACATGCAGCAGTAGGAGTGTTATCTCTCCGGAGAGCTCCGAACCTGGGTAAACTGCTCGTGTGCTTCACCTCGATCCGCTCTTCGTGCGATCTCCGCCCCCCGCCGAACCAAAAGGGGCTCGGTCTGCCGGTCCCGTAGGTGTTCGTGGATCAGTTTCCCCGACATTCCCCCTCCGGCAGGGTGCCGGAATGGGCTCCCGAGAGGTTTTTGGTGGCTACAGAGGCTTGCGGCGGCGGAACTCCCGATCAATCTTGATATTCGATGTTTTTAGGGTGCGTAGGCTTATATACGCGAAAGAAGTCGGTCGGGAGGTGCTCGAGGGGCCCACGAGATAGGGGGTGCGCCTAGTAGGGGGGGCGCCATCCTATCTCGTGGAGTCCTCGGGGATCTTCTGACATGAACTCCAAGTCTCCAGGATCATATTCTTGCAAAAAATCACGCTACCGAAGGTTTCATTCCGTTTGGACTCCGTTTGATATTCCTTTTCCTCGAAATAATAAAACAGGCAAAAAGCAGCAATATGGGTTGGGCCTCTGGTTAGTAGGTAAGTCCAAAAAGTAATATAAAAGTGTATAATAAAGCCCGTAATCATTCAAAACAGATAAAATAATAGCATGGAACAATAAAAAATTATAGATACGTTGGAGACGTATCAGTGAACGGACTGGACGCTGCGGCGGCAGATCCCCATTGGGAGGAGGAGGCGTGTTGGCAGGTGACCTCGTCAGAGATAGCAGGGAGGTGGCGGAGCTGAAGAGGACTGGCAGAGGTGCACAGTTGTCTCCGGCGACAGGGACACGCGGGGATGGAGGGGCCCAACGGCGCGAGGTGTGCCGCATGGTGGCCTCTGGTGGCGCTGACGTGTGGGGCAAGGGGAGGCCAGCGATTCTCAACTAGCTTCTCTAGCCGGTGAGACATGTAGGCACATGGGGGCGGGCTTGAGTATGGGATGGAGGCGGGCTTTGGTGGGAGGGGGAAGGCGGCGGCGGTCAGCAGCGGGGAAAGGCGGCCTCAGGCGGCACCGGCAGGAGCGGCGATTGCGACGGCGCCGCCGCATTCGGACATATGGCCCTACAATCCTTCTGGATCCGTCCACCTACACCCTCCACAGCCTCTTCAACACAAACCTCGCCTCCTCCCGTGGCTGCATCCATCACGAGATCGACCACCCCTGCTGCCTATGTGCTTTCCGTGGTACGTGTAGCCGAAGTATTGATCGGAGCAGCCCAGCCAGGGCCGACTGACTTGCCGGCCTCCCTCGCCTCCCCTCATGTGCTTTGCCCGCTGATTCAGTGAGTTTATTATTCCCCTTCTTCCTTTCTGTAGCGGGGCATGGCGACCTCGAGCGGCGGTGGCAGGAGCTGGGTGGGGATGGGGGCAGCGCAGGGCGGCGGGTTGCAGGGCGGGAGGATGGAGCGACGTGCGGCGGCGGGATATAAGGCGACGCGAGGGGCAGGGATAAGAAGTCCAGGAGGTTGGGGATGGGCTTCGGTTTTTTCTTTAACGCACCGATTCGATTGGATCCAGGAACATCTATGCCGGGCCCTTATAGGGGCCCTTATATATATACCTCACCAGACATTGCAACAGCTCCCTCCTCCATTCGGTCATCGGAGCCGTCATCATGATCTCCTCCTCCGGCATTCGGTCACTAGAGCCGTCATAACCTCCTTCCTCCTCCATTGTTGGATCACCGGAGCCGTCATCCTCTCCTTCCTGACCATCGGTGTCGTTGAGAAATGACAAGGGATCAGCTCTATCGCGGATTATATCCCCCAACAACTCTTCCTGTTTCAAGTCTCTGTCCATAGTTTCTGCATATATTACAACATGGCAATATACAAACATGAGAGATGGATTAATTAGTGGTAAACATAGACCTATCTAATCACAACAAGGAAACTTATGCACAAGCATAGACCTAGCTAGTGACAACAATGAACATAACAATTACGGGTAGGGGCGGGAGGGGGTAGATCAACAACGCTCTTTCTTCGTCTAGGGTTTGGGTGGCCTCGAGAGTTGGTCGGGCAAGTGGGCCGCCTCTCTCATGCATGTTCGACTACCCCCTCATGTCAAAGTTATCGGGGAGGGGGTAAATTTTAACTCATTTAACTTGGTAAATTTGGTTGGCCTCGACAACGCTTCTAGGGTTTGGGGTGGCCTCGACAACGCTCTTTTAGCTTGGTAAATTTGGGTGGCCTCGACAATGCTCTTATAACTCATTTAACTCACTTAACTTGGTAAATTTGGGGGCCTCGACAACTCTTCTAGTGTTTGGGGTGGCCTCGACAACGCTTTTTCAGTCCCGGTTTGGGTGGACTCGAGAGTTGGTCGGGCAAGAGGGGATTGATCTACATCCCCCTCATGTCAAAGTTATCGGGGATACATTTCGAGAGAAAATACAACACTTGATATGTTTTGAGGACTCCTCCCCCAACACGAGCACATTTTAACTTAGTAAATTTCTATGAACAAAAAAATCATCATCGAACAAACTTAATATGAGTTTTAACATAGAACATTCATGAACAAGCATAATATGAGTTTTAATAGAGAACATTCATCGAACAAACTTAATAAGAGTTTTTACCAAGATCATCATGAACAAACATATCACACTAATTTCTATGAAAAAAATCCCACAAACATCTCATCTCGTCTTCACAAAACATCTTATACATCTCATACATCTGACAACTCATCTCATTTCATCTCATATGAAAAAAGAGCACATCTAAAAAACATCTATCTATCATTAAGAAAACACATTTAAGCGGGTAATTTAGCAATGGCCGGTGGCGATGAGCAGTGGTAGCAAAGTGCTTGGGGGCACCCAACGACGGGGAGCAGGGGACCATGGGAGAAGGTGGAAGCTCACTGGGGGCGGTGGAGCTAGCTGGAGGCGGCCGGCGCGGCAACAAGCAGGAGACAGGCGGGCTCGGGGGCACACGCGACGACGGAGAGGAGGGTGCGCGAGGAGGTCCGGCACGTCAGTGAGGGTGTTGGGGCAGGGTGGCCAGCGAGAGCATTGGGGCAGTGCTCGAGGAGGCGACGACATAGTCTGGCAGCCTGGCGGCGTCGAGGTGGTCGCGGCGCCATCGAGGAAGAGGAGTGATCGAAGGAAGTGAATGAAAAAAATGTTAAGTGTTGTTTATATGCCAAGAGCATTGGTCCCGGTTGGTGCCACCAACCGGGACCAATGCCACCCTTTAGTCCCGGTTCGTGCCACCAACCAGGACCAAAGGTCAGTTTTCGTCAGCCCAAAGGGCGGGAAGCAGAGACCTTTGGTCTCAGTTGGTGGCATGAACCGGAACTAAAATGGGGCATTGGTCCCGACTGGTGCCACCAACCGGAACGGAAGGTGGGAATTTGTCCTGGTTGGTGCCACTAATCGGGACGAAAGGGGGGTGCTGCCACGACCAAAAGTTTAGTCCCATCTTGCTAGTTGACAGGGGCTCGGAGTGGTTTATATGCGCTGATGCCACTGCCCTCTCGAGCTCCTCTCTAATGCAGGCCTACGGGCCTAAACTCCCTAACTCTACCTATGGGCCTACTGGGCCTGCTGCGCGCATGCGTCCTGGCCCAACTAGCGGTTGGGTTTATAGTCGTATGTAGGCCGTGGTGGCCCAGTAGGTGGCATTTTTATAATTTTTTTCCAGTATTTTTGTTTTGTTTTTTGCTTTGTTTATTTTCTTTTTTTTCTACTTACAGCTAGATACATAGAGTTTTTGGGTGATTCTTTTTGCTTTAGGTCATAAAAATTATAGTCTTTCAGTTAGTGCCATTAGTTTTCAAATTTGAATGCTATGAAATTTGTGTGTATCACTAGTTTGTGAATAACTTTACTTTAAAAAGAGATTTTTGAGTGATTCTTGTTCCTGCTATTTAATATTAGTGTGTTTTATCATTATATTCAATTTTGTAATTTTTAGGTTATCTTAAATGGGTGTTTTAATCAAAAGCAGTTGCATTAATTTTATTTTTATTGATTCTTTTTTAGTTTATAAAAGCCTTTTAGTTGATTCTTTTTTCTATTGAAGAATATTATAGTTTTGTTTTAGTTGATCATAAGAGAATATTTTAATTGATTCTTTTTAGTTCATTCTTTTTGCTATTAGAGTTTGGTAGTTTTGATGCTATTAGAGTTTGGTAGTTTGCTATTAGAATGTCACTTTAGTTTTCATGAAATGTAACTGAACTGACATTCTAGATCAAAGCCATCATCAGAATAGTTGTGGAGAGAAAGTCTTCACTTTTTCTTCGCGTGTGTCCTTTTATTGCGCCGTACCCATGAATAATCCTCAAAGCTAAAATTGAAAATTAAAAACATTTTGAGAGGCATAATTTTCCCACCAACAAAAATGACTTAGAGCTCCCAACACTTTCCATGCTAGATACATCATAGGTGTTTCCCAAACAGAAAATAAAGTTTATTCCTTTTTCCACCATTACTTTCACTTTCCATGGCGAACCGTATCCATGGGTGCCCTCCATACCAACACTTTCTAAGGAATTTTATTATTTGACAACATAAAGTAAATTCATTTTTTCATTTAGGGACTGGGCATCCCTAATACCTTTGTCGTACTCTCGTGCAATGACAAGTGAATAAACACTCATCGTGAGAATAACACATCTAGCATGCAAAATACTGGCCACCCCTCACCGCCTCGCAAGCGGTAGAGCACACAAAAGAGAAATTTATTTTGAAAATTAGAGAAGACACACGCAAATTTTCTTAGAATGGCACGGAAATACTGAATATAGGTAGTTATAGTGCACTCATATGGAAAAATTGATTTAAAGGGTCTTGGATGCACAAGTAGAGATCATACTTAGTGCAAAATGAAGGCTAGCAAAAAGATTGAGAAGCGACCAACCAAGAAAGGAAAAATCTCGTACCCAAGCATTAAGCATAAGTAACACCGAATAATACAACACAAGTAGGATATAAATTTCATTGCATAACTATTGACTTTCATACTTGCATAGCGAATCACAAACCTTAACATCAATATTCTTACTAAAGCACAATTACTCATCAACATGACTCACATATCACGTCGTCATATCTCAAAACCATTACTAAGAATCGAGTTTATTTTGTCCAATGATCTTCATGAAAGTTTTTATTATATCCTCCTTGGATATCTATCACTTTGGGACTATTTCCATATGTTGCTTTTGATAAGCTCAAACAATTTTAAGTGAAGAACATGAGCATAATATTTCTTTCTCTCAAAATAATCTAAGTGAAGCAAGAGAGAATTTCTTAAAAAAAATTACTGACTCCCAAATAAATCTATGTGAGCATGAGAGCATTTCTTCAAAAATAAAAAAGCACACCATGCACAAAAAGATATGTGAAGCACTAGAGCAATTCCATGGCTCTAAAGTTTTAAGTGAAGCATAGGAGCAAGCATAGCATAATTTTCGGCTCTCTCAAAAAGGTGTGTCCAGCAAGGATTCAAGACTTAAAATACAAAGCAAAACAAGCAAAGACTCATATCATAAAAGAAGCTCCAAGCAAAACTCATAATATGTGATGGATAAAAATATAGTTCCAAGTAAAATACCGATGGTTGTTAGAAGAAAGAGGGGAAGCCACTCGGGGGCATCCCCAAGATTAGTTGCTTGCTACTTCTTGAATATTATCTTGGGGTGCCTTGGGCATCCCCAAGATTAGCCTTTTGATAATCCTTATTCCTTCATCCATCGTAAGATCACCCAAAACTTGAAAACTTCAATTACACAAAACTCACCAAAAACCTTTGTGAGATCTGTTAGTATAAGAAAGCAAACCACTACAGTAAGTACTATTGCAAACCCATTCATATTTTATTTTTTCATTATATAAACTGTATTCCAACTTTTCTATGGCAAAAACTCTACAAAGAAAACCATAGAATCATCAAAATAAGCACACAATGCAAAGAAAACATAATCTTTCAAAAACAGAATAGTCTATAGCAATCTGACTACTTCGAATACTTCTTTAACTCCAAAAGTTCTGAAAAATTAGGGCGACGTGAATAATTCATTTATTAATATTCTTTTGAAATAATCAACTCAAAATCGCTCTTCTATTAAAAATGAAAAATAATTTCGTGAGCGCAAAAGTTTCTGTTTTTCAGCAAGATCAAATCAACTTTCACCCAAATCATCCCAAAGGCCTAGCTTGGCAAAAACACTAATTTATACCATGAAAACACATCTAACCAGAGGCATAATTGGGTATTTTATTCAAAACAGCAAGAAAACCAAAAAGAAAAAAGTTACAAGTTGGGTTGCCTCCCAACGAGCGCTATTGTTTTACGCCCCTAGCTAGGCATAACGCGTATGATCTAAGTTTTGTCATCTTTAGTTCTAGATCCATATGATGCCCTCATGGTTGATTCATACGGTGGCCTAATTCTTCTTCTAGGGAGGTGTACCATACCCTTCCATAGTGGAAATTGAAATTTAATATTGCCTTCTTTCATATCAATCACGGCACCCATAGTACGTAAAAACGGTCTACGAAGTACAATTGGACAAGACGGATTGCAATCAATATCAAGAACAATAAAATCTATGGGCACATAGTTCCTATTTGAAAGAATAAAAACATCATTAGTTCTTCCCATAGGCTTTTTAATAGTAGAATCTGCCAAGTGCAAATTTAAAGAACACTCTTCAATATCGGTAATACCAAGCACATCACATAAAGATTTCGGAATTGTAGAAACACTAGCACCCAAGTCACATAAAGCAAAATACTCATAATTTTTAATCTTTACTTTTATGGTAGGTTCCCATTCATCATGTAATTTTTGAGGAATTGAACCTTCTAATTCCATTTTTCTTCAAAAGCTTTCATCTAGCATCAATAATATGTTTAGTAAAAGCTTTTTTTTGTTCATATGCATGGGGTGATTTTATCATGGATTGCAAGAAAGAAATACAATCAACCAAAGAGCAACTATCATAATTAAAGTCTTTGTAATCCAAAATAGTGGGCACATCACTAGTTAAAGTCTTGACCTCTTCAAACCCACTTCTATCAAAATTTTCAACAACATTTTCACCCTCCGAATCATAGGGCCGCCTTCTAACTAAAGTTGACTCTTCTCCAGTCCCTTTCTCATCAATCTTAAATTTACCAAACAAATAATCAATAGAAGAAACACCAGTCATTTTAAGATCTTCATCACTTTTATGGAAGTAATCCCTTTCTCATTTAGCTCTAAGCATAGAGATTCCTTTCTTACTTTCATCCATAGAAACGTAAAGAGCTTTAATTGATTCTTCAACTTTAGGTAAAAAAAATTCATCTTCAGAGTTTCTACATCATGAGAAATTCTATCAATACTTCTAGACATATCATCCACTTTACTCAACTTTTCTTCTATCGTAGCACTGAAAACTTTTTGAGTATTGATAAATTCTTTAATATTATTCTCAAGATCAGAGGTGTTTTTATTATTATTATAAGTAGGATTACCATAGGAATTACCATAATTATTAGATGAATTACTAGGAAAATTACCTTTATAAGCATTATTATTGAAAAAAATTCGCAAGATAAAATTCACATCTATGCCATCACTATTTTGCTCAATCAAAGTAGACAAAGACACAACAATAAAATCAAGAGCAGCACTTTATTAGCAACCAACTTCGTAAGAGCATCAACTCTTCCACTCAAAGAATTTATTTCTTCTATCGAATTGACTTTTTTACTAGTAGGAGCTCTTTCAGTTTGCCATTGTGAGTAATTGGCCATAATGTTGTCTAGAAATTTAGTAGCTTCACCCAAAGTATTTTCCATAAAAGTATCCCCTGCGGCGGAATCTAAAAGATTACGAGAACCAAAATTCAACCTCGCATAAAAAATTTGTATGATTATCCAAAGATTAAACCCATGAGTTGGCCAATTCCTTAGCATCAATTCCATCCTTTCCCAAGATTGTGCAACATGCTCATGTTCAATTTGCTTGAAATTCATGATCTGGGTTCTAAGGGAAATGATTTTTGTGGGCGGAAAATACTTAGTAATAAAAGCATCCTTGCACATATTCCAAGAATCGATACTACTGCGAGGCAAAGAAGAAAACTAAATTTTCGCAAAGAAAATGGAAATAATTTCAACTTCACAACATCATTGTCCACATATTTTTTCTTTTGCATATCACATAATTCCACGAATGTATTAAGATGGGACATGACATCCTCATTATGAGTACCGGCAAATTGATCTTTCATAACAAGATTCAGCAAAGCAGTATTAATATCACAAGACTCCGTACTAGTGGCAGGAGGAGCAATCAGAGTGCTAATAAAATCATTGTTGTTGGTATTTGAGAAATCACACAACTTGGTGTTCTCTTGAGTCGTGATGACTGCGCAACAAGATTGCACTCAAAAACAGATCTGACAAAAAACAGCGAACAAAAAAGAGGCGAATAAAACGACAAATTTTTGTGAAGTGGGGAGAGGAAAGCGAAAGACAAATGGCAAATAATGTAAATTGCGAGGAGATGAGATTTGTGATTAGGAACCTAGTTGATGTTGAAGATCCTCCGTGGCAACGGCGCCAGAAATTCCTTTTGATGTCTGCTTGAACTACGTCAGTATTTCCCCAAAGAGGAAGGGATGATGCAGTATAGCGACGGTAGGTATTTCCCTCAGTGATGAGACTAACACTACTAGGGAAAACCTTATACACAGAACTTTAGCAGTAGCGAGGTTTAAAAAAGCACGCTGGTGCTAAGTAGTAGTAGCGCGCCTAAGGAAACCGTGCTGCAGATAAAGTTCTAGCAGAGCGCGTCTGGCTGCAAACACGTTACTACTAAAATTCCCACGGCTTAACCGATAGGCTACACATAGTAGTAGCGACCTATAACGAACCGCGCTACCGCTACTTTATTTGTAGCAGCGCGTTTTAATATAAACTCGCTACTGCTAAAGGTTATAAAATTAAATGGAAAGAAAATAGAAAGGTAATTGAAAATGAAAGAAATAGAATAAGGTGAAAGGAAAAAAATAAAATGTGAAGAAAACTAAATGAAAAAGGGGAAAAAGAGAAAGGAGTAGCAGTAGCGTGTATCCCAGAACGCGCTGTAGCTAACGTAGCAGCGGCGCTTTTCCTAGAACATGCTACTGCTACTTCTGACTTAACCACGGGGTTCGTCCTTCTCCACGAGGCCACTTCCCACAAATCCAACTCTCTCCACTCTCGCCACCGCCGTCGCTCGTCGGCCGCCGCCATCACCCGTCAGCCGCCGCACGCTCTCCGCACACCCTCTATGCCGCCCCGACCCCAGATTCAACGCCGCCCCCGCCCCCGACACCAATGCCGCCCCGGACGCCGCCCCCGACCCCGACCTCAACGCCGCCATCCGCTGCGCGCCCGAGCCCCGACCTTGACATCGACGCCACCCTGCCCCTCCCTCGTCATAGGCACCCGAGGTGAGCACGCCCGCTCCTCCCTCTCCCCTACCTCTGCCTAGGGTTTCTTTATATTTTAGTTGCATCAAATTAGTTAGGGTTCATGTAAGACTAGAAACAAATCGGATGCGGATGCGGCTCAAATGAGTTAGGGTTCATGTAAGGGTGAAAACGAATCAAAAGTTCTAAGATGAATCATAAAACGAGTAAAATTTGACCACTTATTTCACTTTATAGTTGGATAATTGGAATATCCGCTGCCACTTTCCACCCCTATAGGTTCATCAAATTAGATGGTAATTAGGGCAGTAGTTCCTAGGTACTAATTAGCTAGTAAGAACTATGTACTAATTAGGTACTAGAATATTTTTATTTATAGTAAGTTTATTTTTAGTAAGAACTAGTTGAATTAATAGAACTAGTTAGTAAGAACTTGATGCTATTTTTTAGTTAAAGCATTTTTCCCGCCTCGATGTGGATGATGTCTATCCCGCATCCTCGTCATCGAGTCAGCGGAGGACGACATCTTCTTGACCAGATCGGCCATGTTCGGGACTGGGCTCCGCCGGGGTGGTACTGGGAGGCGCTACCTACCGGGGGGCACAGGTTGGTGAGGAGCCAGCCTGTCGTTGACCCGAACCTTCTTTGGTGGCGGTCGCGTGGGCCAGTGACGGTCCAGAGGCTCGAGGACTCCACGGAGGTGGTGCGTCACCGTGTCAGTGAGGAGGACATGCACGTCCGTCGCTACTTGTTTGCGTTGGAGCACAGGTCATTCTCCAATACCTGGCAGGTTCTCCAGGGATCTCGCTGGAGCTATGATCCCGTGATGGTTCCTTCTCTGTGGGTGTCCACCGCCCGCGCCGGTACCCGTCGTGTGCTAGGGTTTTAGTTGTATTAGTGATGTTATATGTATGACACTATTCGTGATGCATTAGTGATAATATTCGACGATGTACGGACGCATGAGATGATTTACTTTTGCTTATTGAGTGCATGCTAATTTGAGTCCTATAAGATATTTTGAAATGTATATCTTGTGTTTCTCAATATACAAGTGGCCGGTCATGTTTGCAGGTTACACCTCCGAGTGGCCTATGTTTTGCCGGAGTGTTGATTCATTTCCGTTCCGGCAAATTTCAGGTGCTCGATATGTCCTATTTTAGCAAAGGTCATGCCGGATTTTTCCGTGAATTTTGGCATGACTTGTGCCAGAATATGTAGGAAATATCGAGTGCCCCGGATTTGTGTGTTGAGTATCCTGGTAGTTGTCTTCGATCGATTTTCAATTAATGTTTTAACTATGAACATAGGAAATGTCTGACGACGAAAAGGATTTCGGTATTTGCAAATACTATGAAGACGAGTGCGGCTTGTGCGACGGAATCTTCCTAGATGATGATAGGCGCTTCAGCATCAAGCTGGACGAGAAATTCGAAGTGGATACAGTAAGTCACAACGACAAGTCTTTTTTCGTAATTAAGCATGACATCTGCTTCATTTGCTTCAACTTATACTTTTTTTACTAATCTACTAGCGTATCCCCTGCCATGCAAGAGTTTTTGTATTGGATAAGATAGGTTTCAGTCATACTACGGAGGAAAAGAAAGTTTACTTGAAGATCGAGCATGGTTATATTTTCCATGCAAAATTATACAATTCAAACGACTACACCTATTTTGGATGCAAAACATGGCGAGCACTATGCAAGACTTATGCATTTGAGCCTGATATGGTTATCACCTTTGATATTCGTCCGGAAGATGATATTGAAGGTAATATTGACATCTGGGTCGATGTCCAGACGCCTCCAGTTATACCATTATGTAAGTTTCTCAACCATATTTATGTCTTTGATATTGTTTATTCAAAAATAGTTGACAACTAATTTGTATTGTCAGCTTATTTCGGTGCAAGCAAACATGTCCAGCGCTTGGTAGACAGGACCGTATACTGTCCTGGGGCTGAACTCAACTGCGAGGAGCTCAGTCATTATGTTTCATGGCTTGAGGATCTTGATACTGTCAAGACAAATTTTCTTCCTGCATTTAGAAATGTTAGTACTGAAAATGTGCGACCAATAGTGTTCGTAATGAACTACGGTCACATCTATTTAGGAAGGATGGTAAGATTTTTAGTATTTGTCCTCAGTGCATCTTTTCCACACATTATTTTTGAAGGTAAACTTCATTGCTAAGTATGTTACCATACGATGTTCTTCAACAGGGACTTCCGATGAATGTTGTGCCTTATGGGATCGAGACTAAAGGTACCATCAGTATTATCAGCTTACAGCCAAGATATCCTACAGATTACTTTAGTGCATTCAAGATTAGCGACGGATGCTTAATAGTGCAAGACTGGACCAAATATGTGATGGGGGAGCGCAGAGAAGTACTAGGGGGCAGCAAACAGATGCGCTACCCACGATTAGGAGACAGGTTCATCTGCATGCTCCAACTTGATCAAGGAGGAGAGCTATACATGTTTTATGTTATTTTACCTAAGAGAGAGCAGCAGGAGTGATTAGCTAGCTAGAAATGAGTTTGAGGATGATGATGTGCTACATTATTACTATGATGATAAAATAGCTAGTGTTGGTGGTAATGACTATGATGATTATTATTAGCTAGTGTTAGTGGTGATTAAATAAATATTGTTGGTGGTAATGACTATGATGATGATTAAATAGCTTGTGCTGGCAGATTAGATTCAATTGGAGGCAACATGTGGTGCACATCGAAAGTACTACTAGTCCAAACTAGATCAAGTTTGGATTAGTAGTATACTTTTGACATGCACCACATATTGCCTCCACTTGAACCTAATCCAACTTCATTTGACACACTGTTATGGACATAATGATGTAAACCTCATAACTGGTATTGTACCAATATTTGTACAATGGCGCATAAATACACTAAAAATAAAAAAATAAAAAAAGAACACTAGTAGCGATGGACAGAAAACACGCTGCAAGTAGTTACATTAGCAGTAGCGTGGGAGTGAACAAACGCTGCAGCTATTTGTCCTAGCAGTAGCGCGTGCGGGCACGCGTTACTGCTAAGCAATAGTTGTAGCGCCTTATTAGTAGCGCGCCTACCCGCGCTACTGGTGAGCACAAAACCAGCGCTACTGCTAGGGTTTTCCCTAGTAGTGTAAGGTTATCGAACCAGTAGGAGAACCTCCTAACACCATGTAAATAGCCCCTCCACACAAACAACAAATACTTGCAACCCGACATGTTAAAGGGGTTGTCAATCCTTTCGGCTAACAATGCCTTGAAATGGCGAGAACACGTGATAAAGTTGTGATAGATAGGATAAATAGACCGCCGAATAAATAAATTTCAGTAAGGTATTTCCGTATTTTGGTTTAATAGATTTGAAAATCAAAGGAAATAAAAATAGATCGCAAAGGCAAATATGATGAGAAGAGACCCAGGGGTCGTAGGTTTCACTAGTGGCTTCTCTCGAGAAAAATAGCAAACGGTGGGAAAACAATTACTGTTGGGCAATTGATAGAACTTCAAATAATCATGATGATATCCAAGCAATGATCATTACATAGGCATCACGTCCAAGATTAGTAGACCGACTCCTGCCTGCATCTACTACTATTACTCCACACATCGACCGCTATCCAGCATGCATCTAGTGTATTAAGTGAATGAAATATGCCCTAGAGGCAATAATGAAGTTATTATTTATTTCCTTATATCATGATAAATGTTTATTATTCATGCTAGAATTGTATTAACCGGAAACATAATACATGTGTGAATATATAGACAAACAGAGTGTCACTAGTATGCCTCTACTTGACTAGCTTGTTAATCAAAGATGGTTATGTTTCCTAACCATGAACAAAGAGTTGTTATTTGATTAACGAGATCACATCATTAGATGAATGATCTGATTGACATGACCCATTCCGTTAGCTTAGCACCCGATCGTTTAGTATGTTGCTATTGCTTTCTTCATGACTTATACATGTTCCTGTAACTATGAGATTATGCAACTCCCGTTTACTGGAGGAACACTTTGGGTGCTACCAAACGTCACAACATAACTGGGTGATTATAAAGGAGTACTACAGGTGTCTCCAAAGGTACATATCGGGTTGGCGTATTTCGAGATTAGGTTTTGTCACTCCGGTTGTTGGAGAGGTTTCTCTGGGCCCTCTCGGTAATACACATCACTGTAAGCCTTGCAAGCAATGTAGCTAATGAGTTAGTTACGGAATGATGCATTACGTAACGAGTAAAGAGACTTGCCGGTAACGAGATTGAACTAGGTATTGGATACCGACGATCGAATCTCGGGCAAGTAACATACCGATGACAAAGGGAACAACGTATGTTGTTATGCGGTTTGACCGATAAAGATCTTCGTAGAATATGTGGGAGCCAATATGGGCATCCAGGTCCCGCTATTGGTTATTGACTGGAAACGTGTCTCGGTCATGTCTACATAGTTCTCGAACCCATAGGGTCCGCACGCTTAACGTTTCATTGACGATATAGTATTATATGAGTTATGCATGTTGGTAACCGAATGTTGTTCGGAGTCCCGGATGAGATCATGGACATAACGAGGAACTCCGGAATGGTCCGGAGATAAAGTTTGATATATGGGATAATAATGTTTGATCTCCGGAAGGATTCCGGAATTCACCGGAAGGGGTTCCGGATGTTTCCCGAAATGTTTGGGTACGAGAACACGTTATTTGTGCCAAAGGGGAAAGCCCACAAGGTTTTTGGAAAGCGCAAAAGGAATTTTTGCGGAGTCCAGGGGCCAGACGCCAGGGTCCCTGGCGTCTGGGTCCAGACGCCGGGAACCCTGGCGTCTGGCCCTAGAGTCCGAGAAGGACTCTTGCCTTTCGGGTGAAACCGACTTTGTGGAAGCTTTTACTCCAAGTTTCGACCCCAAGGCTCAACATATAAATAGAGGGGCAGGGCTAGCACCAAAGACACATCAAGAAACACCAAGCCGTGTGCCGGCAACCCCGTCCCCTCTAGTTTATCCTCCGTCATAGTTTCTGTAGTGCTTAGGCGAAGCCCTGCGGAGATTGTTCTTCACCAACATCGTCACCACGCCGTCGTGCTGCCGGAACTCATCTACTGCTTCGCCCGTTTTGCTGGATCGAGAAGGCGAGGACGTCATCAAGATGAACGTGTGCAGAACTCGGAGGTGCCGTGCGTTCGGTACTTGGATCGGTCGGATCGTGAAGACGTACGACTACATCAACCGCGTTGATAAACGCTTCCGCTTAGCAATCTTCAAGGGTATGAAGATACACTCCCCTTCTCGTTGCTATACATCACTATGATCTTTCTTGTGCGTAGGAATTTTTTTGAAATTACTACGTTCCCCACCATTGGCATCCGAGCCAGGTTTTATGGTTTGATGTTATATGCACGAGTAGAACACAAGTGAGTTGTGGGCGATATAAGTCATACTGCTTACCAGCATGTCATACTTTGGTTCGGCGGTATTGTTGGATGAAGCGGCCCGGACCGACATTACGCGCACGCTTACGCGAGACTGGTTCTACCGCCGTGCTTTGCACACAGGTGGCTAGCGGGTGTCAGTTTCTCCAACTTTAGTTGAACCGAGTGTGGCTACGCCCGCTCCTTGCGAAGGTTAAAACAGCACCAACTTGACAAACTATCGTTGTGGTTTTGATGCGTAGGTGAGATTGGTTCTTACTTAAGCCCGTAGCAGCCACGTAAAACTTGCAACAACAAAGTAGAGGACGTCTAACTTGTTTTTGCAGGGCATGTTGTGATGTGATATGGTCAAGACATGATGCTAAATTTTATCGTATGAGATGATCATGTTTTGTAACCGAGTTATCGGCAACTAGCAGGAGCCATATGGTTGTCGCTTTATTGTATGCAATGCAATCGCCCTGTAATGCTTTACTTTATCACTAAGCGGTAGCGATAGTTGTAGAAGCATAAGATTGGCGAGACGACAACGATGCTACGATGGAGATCAAGGTGTCGCGCCGGTGACGATGGTGATCATGACGGTGCTTCGGAGATGGAGATCACAAGCACAAGATGATGATGGCCATATCATATCACTTATATTGATTGCAGGTGATGTTTATCTTTTATGCATCTTATCTTTCTTTGATTGACGGTAGAATTTTAAGATGATCTCTCACTAATTATCAAGAAGTGTTCTCCCTGAGTATGCACTGTTGCCAAAGTTCGTCGTGCCCAGACACCACGTGATGATCGGGTGTGATAAGCTCTACGTCCATCTACAACGGGTGCAAGCCAGTTTTGCACACGCGGAATACTCAGGTTAAACTTGACGAGCCTAACATATGAAGATATGGCCTCGGAGCACGGAGACCGAAAGGTCGAGCGTGAATCATATAGTAGATATGATCAACATAGTGATGTTCACCATTGAAAACTACTCCATCTCACGTGATGATCGGTTATGGTTTAGTTGATTTGGATCACGTGATCACTTAGATGACTAGAGAGATGTCTGTCTAAGTGGGAGTTCTTAAGTAATATGATTAATTGAACTTAAATTTGTCATGAACTTAGTCCTGGTAGTATTTTGCAAATTATGTTGTAAGATCAATAGCTTGCATTTTGCTTTCATATGTGTATTTTGATATGTTCCTAGAGAAAATTGTGTTGAAAAATGTTAGTAGCAATGATGCGGATTGGATCCGTGATCTGAGGTTTATCCTCATTGCTGCACAGAAGAATTATGTCCTTAATGCACCGCTAGGTGACAGACCTATTGTAGGAGCAGATGCAGACGTTATGAACGTTTGGCTAGCTCAATATGATGACTACTTGATAGTTTTGTGCATCATGCTTTATGTCTTAGAATCGGGACTTCAAAGATGTTTTGAACATCATGGACCATATGAGATGTTCCAGGAGTTGAAGTTAAAATTTCAAGCAAATACCCGAGTTGAGAGATATGAAGCCTCCAACAAGTTCTATAGCTAATAGATGGAGGAGAATCGCTCAACTAGTGAGCATGTGCTCAGATTGTCTGGGTACTACAGTCGCTTGAATCAAGTAGGAGTTAATCTTCCAGATAAGATAGTGATTGACAGAATTCTCTAGTCACCATCACCAAGTTAGTAGAACTTCGTGATGAACTATAGTATGCAAGGGATGATGAAAATGATTCCCGAGTTTTTCATGATGATGAAATCGATGAAGGTAGAAATCAAGAAAGAACATCAAGTGTTGATGGTTAACAAGAACACTAGTTTCAAGAAAATGGCAAAGGGATAGAAGGGAACTTCAAGAAGAACGGCAAGCAAGTTGCTGCTCAAGTGAAGAAGCCCAAGTCTGGACCTAAGCCTGAGACTAAGTGCTTCTACTGCAAAGGGACTGGTCACTGGAATCAGAACTACCCCAAGTATTTGGCGGATAAGAAGGATGGCATCGTGAACAAAGGTATATTTGATATACATGTTATTGATGTGTACTTTACTAGTGTTTATAGCAACCCCTCGGTATTTGGTACCGGTTCAGTTGCTAAGAGTAGTAACTCGAAATGGGAGTTGCAGAATAAACAGAAACTAGTTAAGGGTGAAGTGACGATGTGTGTTGAAAGTAGTTTCAAGATTGATATGATCATCATCGCACACTCCCTATACTTTCGGGATTAGTGTTGAACCTAAATAAAAGTTATTTGGTGTTTGCGTTGAGCATGAATATGATTTGATCGTGTTTATTGCAATACGGTTATTCATTTAAGTAAGAGAATAAACTGTTGTTCTGTTTACATGAATAAAACCTTATATGGTTACACACCCAATGAAAATGGTTCATTGGATCTCGATCGTAGTGATACACATATTCATAATATTGAAACCAAAAGATGCAAAGTTAATAATGATAGTGCAGCTTATTTGTGGCACTGCCGTTTAGGTCATATTGGTGTAAAGCGCATGAAGAAACTCCGTGCTGATGGGATTTTGGAATCACTTGATTATGAATCACTTGATGCTTGCGAACCATGCCTCATGGGCAAGATGACTAAGACTCCGTTCTCCGGAACAGTGGAGCGAGCAACTGACTTATTGGAAATAATACATACTGATGTATGCGATCCGATGAGTGTTAAGGCTCGCGGCAGGTATCGTTATTTTCTGACCTTCACAGATGATTTGAGCAGATATGGGTATATCTACTTGATGAAACATAAGTCTGAAACATTTGAAAAGTTCAAAGAATTTCAGAGTGAAGTGGAACATCATCGTGACAAGAAAATAAGGTTTCTATGATCTGATCGCGGAGACAAATATTTGAGTTACGAGTTTGGTCTTCAATTAAAACAATGTGGAATAGTTTCACAAATTCATGCCACCTGGAACACCACATCATAATGGTGTGTCTGAACGTCATAACCGTACTTTATTAGATATAGTACAATCTATGATGTTTCTTACCGATTTACCAATATCATTTTGGGATCATGCACTAGAGACAGCTGCATTCACGTTAAATAGGGCACCATCTAAATCCGTTGAGACGACACTATATGAACTGTGGTTTAGCAAGAAACCAAAGTTCTCGTTTCTTAAAGTTTGGGGTGTGATGCTTATGTGAAAAAGTTTCATCCTGATAAGCTCAAACCCAAATCGAAGAAATGCGTCCTCATAGGATACCCAAAGGAGACTGTTGGGTACACCTTCTATCACAGATCCAAAGACAAGACATTCGTTGCTGAGAATGGATCCTTTCCAGAGAAGGAGTTTCTCTCGAAAGAAGTGAGTGGGAGGAAAGTAGAACTTGATAAGGTAATTGTACCTTCTCCCTTATTGGAAAGTAGTTCATCACAGAAATCTGTTCCTGTGACTACTACACCAATTAGTGAGGAAGCTAATGATGATGATCATGTAACTTCAGATCAAGTTACTACCGAACCTCGTAGGTCAACCAGACTGAGATCTGCACTAGAGTGGTACGGTAATCCCATTCTGGAGGTCATGTTACTTGACAATGACGAACCTACGAACTATGAGGAAGCGATGATGAGCCCAGATTCTGCAAAATGCTTTGAGGCCATGAAATCTGAGATATGATCCATGTATGAGAATAAAGTATGGACTTTGATGGATTTGCCCGATGATCGGCAAACCATAGAAAATAAATGGATCTTCAAGAGGAAGACGGACGTTGATAGTAGTGTTACTATCTAGAAAGCTAGACTTGTCGAAAAAGGTTTTTGACAAAGTTCAAGGTGTTGACTACGATGAAATTCTCTCACTCGTAGCGATGCTTAAGTCTGTCCAAATCATGTTAGCAATTGCCGCATTTTTATGAAATCTGGCAAATGCACAAACAAAACTACATTCCTTAATGGATTTAAAGAAGAGTTGTATATGATGCAACCAGAAGGTTTTGTCAATCCTAAAGGTGCTGACAAAATACGCAAGCTCCAGCGATCCATTTATGGACTGGTGCAAGCATCTCGGAGTTGGAATATACGCTTTGATAAGTTGATCAAAGCATATAGTTTTATACAGACTTGCGGTGAAGCCTGTATTTACTAGAAAGTGAGTGGGAGCACTACATCATTTCTGATAAGTATATGTGAATGACATATTGTAGACCGGAAATAATGTAAAATTATTGTAGGAGTGTTTGAAAGGAGTTTTTCAAAGAAAGACCTCGGTGAAGCTGCTTACATATTGAGCATCAAGATCTATAGAGATAGATCAAGATGCTTGATAAGTTTTTTCATACCTTGACAAGGTTTTAAAGTAGTTCAAAATGGAACAATCAAAGAAAGAGTTCTTGCCTGTGTTACAAGGTGTGAAATTGAGTAAGACTCAAAACCCGACCTCGGCAGAAGATAGAAAGAGAATGAAAGTCATTCCCTATGCCTTCGCCATAGGTTCTATAAAGTATGCCATGCTGTGTACCAGATCTATTGTATACCCTACACTGAGTTTGGCAAGGGAGTACAATAGTGATCTAGGAGTAGATCACTGGACAACGGTCAAAATTATCCTTAGTGGAATAAGGATATGTTTCTCGATTATGGAAGTGACAAAAGGTTCGTCGTAAAGGGTTACGTCGATGCAAGTTTTGACACCGATCTGGATGACTCTAAGTCTCGATCTACATACATATTGAAAGTGGGAGCAATTAGCTAGAGTAGCTCCGTGCAGAGCATTGTAGACATAGAAAATTGCAAAATACATAACGGATCTGAATGTGAAAGACCCGTTGACTAAGATTCTCTCACAAGCAAAACATGATCACACCTTAGTACTCTTTGGGTGTTAATCACATAGCGATGTGAACTAGATTACTGAATCTAGTAAACCCTTTGGGTGTTGGTCACATGGCAATGTGAACTATGGGTGTTAATCACATGATGATGTGAACTATCGATGTTAATCACATGGTGATGTGATCTAGATTATTGACTCCAGTGCAAGTGGGAGTCTGAAGGAAATATGCCCTAGAGGCAATAATAAAGTTATTATTTATTTCCTTATATCATGATAAATGTTTATTATTCATGCTAGAATTGTACTAACCGGAAACATAATACATGTGTGAATATATAGACAAACAGAGTGTCACTAGTATGCCTCTACTTGACTAGCTTGTTAATCAAAGATGGTTATGTTTCCTAACCATGAACAAAGAGTTCTTATTTGATTAACGAGATCACATCATTAGTTGAATGATCTGATTGACATGACCCATTCCGTTAGCTTAGCACCCGATCGTTTAGTATGTTGCTATTGCTTTCTTCATGACTTATACATGTTCCTGTAACTATGAGATTATGCAACTCCCGTTTACTGGAGGAACACTTTGGGTACTACCAAACGTCACAACGTAACTGGGTGATTATAAAGGAGTACTACAGGTGTCTCCAAAGGTACATGTTGGGTTGGCGTATTTCGAGATTAGGTTTTGTCACTCCGATTGTCGGAGAGGTATCTCTGGGCCCTCTCGGTAATGCACATCACTATAATAAGCCTTGCAAGCAATGTAGCTAATGAGTTAGTTACGGAATGATGCATTACATAACGAGTAAAGAGACTTGCCGGTAACGAGATTGAACTAGGTATTGGATACCGACGATCGAATCTCGGGCAAGTAACATACCAATGACAAAGGGAACAATGTATGTTGTTATGCGGTTTGACCGATAAAGATCTTCGTAGAATATGTGGGAGCCAATATGGGCATCCAGGTCCCGCTATTGGTTATTGACCGGAAACGTGTCTCGGTCATGTCTACATAGTTCTCGAACCCGTAGGGTCCACATGCTTAACGTTTCGTTGACGATATAGTATTATATGAGTTATGCATGTTGGTAACCGAATGTTGTTCGGAGTCCCGGATGAGATCATGGACATGACGAGGAACTCCGGAATGGTCCGAAGATAAAGTTTGATATATGGGATAATAATGTTTGATCTCCGGAAGGGTTCCAGAATTCACCGGAAGGGGTTCCGGATGTTTCCCGAAATGTTTGGGTACGAGAACACGTTATTTGGGCCAAAGGGGAAAGCCGACACGGTTTTTGGAAAGCGCAAAAGGAAGTTTTGCGGAGTCCAGGGGCCAGACGCCAGGGTCCCTGGCGTCTGGGTCCAGACGCCGGGAACCCTGGCGTCTGGCCCTGGAGTCCGAGAAGGACTCTTGCCTTTCGGGTGAAACCGACTTTGTGGAGGCTTTTACTCCAAGTTTTGACCCCAAGGCTCAACATATAAATAGAGGGGCAGGGCTAGCACCAAAGACACATCAAGAAACACCATGCCGTGTGCCGGCAACCCCGTTCCCTCTAGTTTATCCTCCGTCATAGTTTACGTAGTGCTTAGGCGAAGCCCTACGGAGATAGTTCTTCACCAACACCGTCACCATGCCGTCATGCTTCCGGAACTCATCTACTACTTCGCCCATCTTGCTGGATCGAGAAGGCGAGGACGTCATCGAGCTGAACATGTGCAGAACTCGGAGGTGCCGTGCGTTCGGTACTTGGATCGGTCGGATTGTGAAGATGTACGACTACATCAACCGCGTTGATAAACGCTTTCGCTTAGCGATCTTCAAGGGTATGAAGATACACTCCCCTTCTCGTTGCTATACATCACCTTGATCTTGCGTGTGCGTAGGAAATTTTTTGAAATTACTACGTTCCCCAACATTAAGTTGATGGAAAAACAGAGTAATGCAATATGAACGATGACATGGTGTAGACAAGATCCATTTATGTAGAAATAGACCCCATCTTGTTATCCTTAATAGCAACGATACATGTGTGTCGTTTCCCCTCCTGTCACTGGGAGCAAACACCATAAGATCCAACCATCACAAAGCGCATCTTCCCATTGTAAGATAAATAGATCAAGTTGGCCAAACAGGACCCAAATATCGGAGAAGAAATACGAGGCTATAATCAATCATGCATATAACAGATCAAAGAAGACTCAAATAACTTTCATGGATAAAAACATAGGTCCGATCATAAACTCAAAGTTCATCAGATCCCAACAAACACACCGCAAAAGGACTTACATCATATGGATCTCAAAGAGATCATTGTATTGATAATCAAGAGAGAGAGAGGAAGCCATCTAGCTACTAATTATGAACCCATAGGTCTACAAAGAACTACTCACGCATCATCAGATTGGCATCAATGGACATGATGAACCCCTCCGAGATGGTGTCTAGATTGGATCTGGTGTTTCTGGAACTTGCAGCAGCTGGAATTGATTTTCATCGACTCTCCTAGGGTTTCTGGAATATTGGGGTATTTATAGAGCAAAGAGGCGGTGCGGGAGGCCAACAAGGAGGTCACAACCCACCGGGGCACGCTTGGGCCCCCAGGCGCATCCTGGTGGGTTGTGCTCTCCTCGGAGCTCCCCTTAGGTGCTTTCCTGGCGCACTAGATGTCTTCTGGTCCAAAAAAAGTCCACAAAAAGTTTCGCTGCGTTTGGACTCCATTTACTATTGGTTTCCTACGATGTAAAAAACATGCAGAAAACAGCAACTGGCACTAGGCACTATGTCAATAGGTCAGTACCAAAAAATGATATAAAATGACTATAAAATGATTGTAAAACATCCAAGAATGATAGTATAACAGCATGGAATAATAAAAAATTATAGATACGTTGGAGACGTATCATGTTGCCATCTTCGCAATTTGGGTACAACCCTTTTTTGTGATCCTCTAACATACATCGAACTTCAACTTCTTGTTGACCCGACGAAGATCATCATCGGGCACATTGTCTATTCCTCTTGATCTTCAGCTTCCCCCGTTGCAGCATCACCGTGTTCAGGGGCAGATAGTTGTCATCATCCTCTTCTTCTTTGTTGTCTTCCATCATAATCCGTCTTTCTCCGTGCTTGGTCCAAACATTATAGTGTGGCATGAAACCCTTCTCAAGCAGGTGGATGTGAAGGGTTTTCGAGTCAGGGTAAGACTTCGTATTCTCACAGATAGGGCATGGACAACACATAAAACCATTCTGCTTGTTTGCCTCAGCCACTTCGAGAAAATTATGCACGCCCTTAATGTACTCAGAGGAGCGTCTGTCATCGTACATCCATTGCCGGTTCATCTACGTGCATTATATATAATTAAGTGTGTCAAAAACCATTACAGAACATCATGAATAGAGAAGTGACCAAATTAATAGAAGTTCATCATAACATTAAAACCAAAGTACAGCAGTGATCAAATATTATTACTGAAAAAATAAATACATAAAGATCATACATAGTTCTCATTGAACTACATATAGCTCTCTACATCATCTAGTTAAACCATACATTGAAAATATGTAAAACATTTCAATGCAATAACAAATAAGATCATAATCGCAATTAAGGTAACAATTGAGCCAACGGCATAATGATACGAAGCCTTAGTATGAATGGCATATTTTTTAATCTTTCTAATCTTCAAGCGCATTGCATCCATCTTGATCTTGTGATCATCGACGACATCCGCAACATGCAACTACTGTTTCATCTTCTCCTCCTCAATTCTTTTCAATTTTTTCTTCAAGTAATTGTTTTCTTTTTCAGCTAAATTTGACCTCTCGACAATAGGGTTGGTTGGAATTTCCAGTTCACATACCGCCTAGATAAAAACATCTATGTCACGTTGGTCGGCATAATTGTCATAAACAATAAATGAAACAAATCGTTATAAAAGATAATATGTACCACATCCGAATCATAGACAGGTCGAGGGCCGACGGAGGCGGATACCAAAACCATCATACTATATAATAACAAACAATAATAAAAGTAAGAAAATTATACAAGTATCTATCTAAATCATACAAGTAAGAATGTTTTGTTTTAGAAAGAAGATAAGAACAAGAGGCTCACCACGGTGGTGTCGGCGACAAGATCGGCGCGGGCGATCGACGGTGGTGAGGACGGGGACGGGATAGGACAGGCCGTATAACCTAGACAAATCTTGCGGAAAATGGAGCTTGGACATGGAGCTTCGAGAGGAGAAAGCTTAAGTGTGGCTCGGGCATTTCATGGAACAACTCACGTGCATAGGAGGTGATCTAGAGCACCACAAACCTCTCCCACAGCCAGCCAATAAAACAGAGCAGTGGCTCTATTCGCGGGCAGGGGCGGGGTATATATAGGCCTCTCTTCAGTCCCGGTTTCTGGCTAAAATCGGGACTAAAGGACAACCTTTGGTCTGATTCCAGCCACCAACCGGAACTAAAGTTGCTGGGCCAGGCGCGAGGCCCATTGGTCCTGGTTTGTGTCTGGAACCGGGACCAAAGGGGTCAGAGGAACCGGGACCAATGGCCCTCGAGGCCCGGCCGGCGCCCTTGCCTCATGAACCGGGACTGATACACTGTTTGGTCCCGGTTCGTGAATGAACCGGGATTAATGCCCTTATCCTGGCCTCAACCAAAGCCCTGTTTTCTACTAGTGGTTGTAGTACTTTTTGTTTGTTTGCTTGTTGTACCATCCCTGCAATGCAGCACAAATACTAGGCACTATATATCCCAATTACAATAACTAGCACATAACAATCACTTGTTCATACAATTAAGCAGATGATAATATCCATAATTCATACTAGCACATGTTCATATATAGTCATAGAAGCGCATATAGATAGATGGTCCGTGCAAGCAACAGTCATATCCTTACAAGCATACTAATAAGCATAAGTAAGATAACGAGTTCATGGCCAATGATACGTCTCCAACGTATCTACTTTTCCAAACACTTTTGCCCATGTTTTGGACTCTAACTTGCATGATTTGAATCAAACTAACCCAGACTGGTGATGTTTTCAGCAGAACTGCCATGATGTTGTTTTATGTGTAGAAAATAAAAGTTCTCGGAATTTCTTGAAAATCCACGGAGGCACTTTTTGGAAAATATAAAAAATATTGGCCAAAGAATCAAGACCAGGGGGCCCACACCCTGTCCACGGGACAGACGGGCGCGCCCCCTCCCCATGGGCGCACCCCCTATCTCGTGGGCCCCCTGGACCTCCACTGACCTCAACTCCAACTCCATATATTCATGTTCGGGGAGAAAAAAATCGGAGAGAAAGTTTCATCGCGTTTTACGACATGGAGCCGCCGCCAAGCCCTAATCTCTCTCGGGAGGGCTGATCTGGAGTCCGTTCGGGGCTCCAGAGAGGGGGATTCGTCGCCGTCGTCATCATCAACCATCCTCCATCACCAATTTCATGATGCTCACTGCCGTGCATGAGTAATTCCATCGTAGGCTTGTTGGACGGTGATGGGTTGGATGAGATTTACCATGTAATCAAGTTAGTTTTGCTAGGGTTTGATCCCTAGTATCCACTATGTTCTGAGATTGATGTTTCTATGACTTTGCTATGCTTAATGCTTGTCACTAGGGCCCGAGTGCCATGATTTCAGATCTGAACCTATTATGTTTTATGAATATATGTGTGTTCTTGATCCTATCTTGCAAGTCTATAGTCACCTATTATGTGTTATGATCCAACAACCCCGAAGTGACAATAATCGGGATACTTCTCGGTGATGACCGTAGTTTGAGGAGTTCATGTATTCACTATGTGCTAATGCTTTGTTCCGGTTCTCTATTAAAAGGAGGCCTTAATATCCCTTAGTTTCCACTAGGACCCCGCTGCCACGAGAGGGTAGGACAAAAGATGTCATGCATGTTCTTTTCATAAGCACGTATGACTATTTACGGAACACATGCCTACATTACATTGATGAACTGGAGCTAGTTCTCTGTCACCCTATGTTATAGCTATTACATGAGGAATTGCATCCGGCATAATTATCCATCACTGATCCATTGCCTACGAGCTTTTCACATATTGTTCTTCGCTTATTTACTTTTCCGTTGCTACTGTTACAACTACTACAAAACCCAAAAACATTACTTTTGCTACCGTTACCTTTATTATCATACCACTTTTGCTACTAAATACTTTGCTGCAGATACTAAGTTATCCAGGTGTGGTTGAATTGACAACTCAACTGCTAATACTCAATAATATTCTTTGGCTCCCCTTGTATCGAATCAATAAATTTGGGTTAAATACTTTACCCTCGAAAGCTGTTGCGATCCCCTACATGTGTGGGTTATCAAGAATAATTTCTGGCGCCGTTGCCGGGGAGCATAGCAAAATTCTCCGAGTCACTTGGGATTTATATCTGTTGATCACTATGAAGAACATGAAAGACGACAGAACCAAGATTTTTCCCTCAACTACTAGGGGAGGTAAGGAACTGCCATATAGCTCTGCACTAGATTCTCCTTTTGTTATTAGTAAACTTGCGACACCTAAACCTGCTACTACTATGAATTTTGATATGCCGCATGTTATTGATGATGCCACTTCTACTATGCATGATACTTATGATGAAACTACTTCCGTGCGTGATACTACTTTGCCATTAGGTGAATTTCTTGATGAACAACTTGCTAGAGTTAGGGGGGATGAAATTATTGAAGATGCTATTATTGATGATAGTGATGATGAAAATTCTCCCAGTGATTATGAATTGCCTGTTGTTCCTGAGGGTTATGTTATGAATGAAGAAGCTGCTAGAGCTATCTTTGCTTGCAATGATAGATATGATCTTCAGAAATTATTAGCTAAATGGAAGCAGCAGTCTCTTAATGCTAGAATGAAACCTGACCCTGCTTTTGCTACTTCACCTATCTGTGTTACTGATAAGGATTATGAATTCTCTGTTGACCCTGAGATTATTACTTTAGTTGAATCTGATCCTTTTTATGGCCTTGAATCTGAAACTGTTATGGCACATCTTACCAAGTTGAATGATATAGGTACCCTGTTTACTCATGATGATAGATCTCACTATTTTTATATCCTTAAGATATTTCCATTCTTATTAAAGGGTGATGCTAAGACTTGGTATAATTCTCTTGCTCCTGGTTGTGTGCGTAGTCCCTAGGATATGATTTATTACTTCTCTGCTAAATATTTCCCTGCTCATAAGAAACAAGCTGCCTTACGGGAAATATATAATTTTGTGCAAATCAAAGAAGGGAGTCTCCCACAAGCTTGGGGGAGGCTTCTCCGATTACTTAATGCTTTACTTGATCATCCTCTCAAGAAAAATGAAATACTTGATATCTTTTATAATGGACTAACCGATGCTTCCAAGGACGACTTGGATAGTTGTGCTGGTTGTGTTTTCAGGGAGAGAACAGTCGATGAAGCTGAAATATTATTGAATAATATGTTGACTAATGAAAATAATTGGACTCTTCCTGAGCCAATTCCTGAGGCAATTCCTGAACCAATTGAGCCAACTCCTGAGCCTATTCCTAAACCCACTCCGAAGAAGAGAGGTGTTTTATTTCTCAGTCCCGAAGATATGCAAGAGGCAAAGAAATCAATGGAAGAAAAAGGTATTAAAGCTGAAGATGTTAAGAATTTACCTCCTATTGAAGAAATACATGGTCTTAATATACCTCCTGTTAAAGAACGATATTGTCTTGATAACCCGACACAGGTAGTAAAGGTAAATTCTCTCTATAGATATGATAAAGTTGAAATCCCCTCTACTAAATTTCATAGCCCATGCTTAGATGAATTTGATGATTTTATGGCTAGACAAGAAAGTTTTAATGCTTATGTTGGTAGAGAGTTAAAGAATAATGCTTTCAAGATAGGACGCGTGAGCGATAACATGGCTAGAGTTAAAGGTGAACTCAAACTAGTTAGTAAATATGCATCTATGGCTGCTACTCAAGCTGAGCAAGTACTTAAAGCTCAAAATGATTTGCTTGATGAATTAAATAATAAAAATGACTTTGCTGTTAGAGTGGCTACTAGAACTGGTAGAATGACTCAGGAACCTTTGTATCCTGAAGGCCACCCTAAGAGAATCGAGCAAGATTCTCAGAGAAATAATTTAGAGGCACCTAGTTCTTCCAAAAAGAAGAAAAAGAAAAATGATAGAACTTTGCATGCTTCTAGTGAACCTACCGTAGACACACCTGAGAATCCCAATGATATTTCTATTTATGATGCTGAAACACAATCTGGTGATGAACATGAACCTAGTGATAATGTTAATGATAATGTTCATGTTGATGCTCAACCTAGCAAAAATAATGAAGTAGAGATTGAACATGTTGTTGATCTTGATAACCCATAATCAAAGAATCAACGTTATGATAAGAGAGATTTTGTTGCTAGGAAGCACGGTAGAGAAAGAGAACCATGGGTTCAGAAACCCATGACCTTTCCTCCTAAACCATCCAAGACAAAGGATGATGAGGATTTTGAGCGCTTTGCTGAAATGATTAGACCTATTTTCTTATGTATGCGCTTAACCGATATGCTGAAAGTAAATCCTTATGCTAAGTATAGGAAGGATATCATTACAAACAAAAGAAAGATACCGGAAGCTGAAATTTCCACCATGCTTGCTAATTACACTTTTAAGGGTGGAATACCAAAGAAACTTGGAGATCCGAGGGTACCGACTATACCATGCTCCATTAAAATAAATTATGTTAGAACTGCTTTATGTGATCTTGGAGCCGGTGTTAGTGTTATGCCTCTCTCTTTATATCGTAGACTTGAATTGAATAAGTTGACACCTACTGAAATAACTTTGCAAATGGCTGACAAATCAACTGCTATACCTGTCGGTATTTGTGAGGATGTGCCTGTTGTGGTTGCAAATGTCACTATCTTAACGGACTTCGTTATTCTTGATATTCCTGAGGACGATAGTATGTCTATTATCCTTGGTAGACCTTTTCTTAATACTGTAGGGGCTGTTATTGATTGCAACAAAGGCAATGTCACTTTTCATGTTAATGATAATGAGCATACGGTACACTTTCCAAGGAAACAATCTCAAGTTCATAGCATCAACTCTATTGGAAAAGTTCCAACTATTATTATTGGAGGTTTTGAATTTCCTCTCCCTACTGTCAAGAAAAAGTATGATATTCTTATTGTTGGGGATTTTCATATCCCAGTTGAGGTAACTTAGTGTTATTCGAAATTTCTCCAGTTCCGTGTTATTCGGAATGAGTTTGTTAACAAGACTTGATCAACCTTGTTAGTGGATTCATTTTGACGATCACGAGATGGATGAAACTAGAAGGCACAACCTTCTGTACCCTCTTTTTACTTTCTGTTATTTAGAATAAATAAAGAAAAAATAGTATTATCTGTTTGTTTTCTGAATTATCAATGCATTAAAAAATATCCCGAAAATAAAAGTGCTCCAAATGCACTGCAAATATAGTATGATTTTTTATGGAATATTTGAGGATTTTAGGCACTGAAAACACTGCAGGAGGGGCAAGCACCAGGCCACGAGAGTGGAGGGCACGCCCACCCCACCTAGGCGAGCCCCCTGTCTCGTGGGCCCCTGGTGGCCCCCCTCCACTTATGCCAGCACCAACACACTTCATCTTCTACCCAAAAAAATCCTCATCTAGCTCAAGCACGAGTTCTAGCTCATCTTGCTGCGATTTTCGATCTCCTTACTCAAAGCTCCATCTAAAAAACTGCGTTGGGAGCTTGTTGCTTGGTATGTGACTCCTCCATTGGTCCAATTAGTTTTTGTTCTAGTGTTTTATTCATTGCAAATTTTTTCTGCATAGGTGACCATGTTCTTGAGGTCCCAAGCAATTCTAATGCATGATATAGGCTCTAGGCACTTGTAGGAGTAGTTGCTACCAATCTTGTTTAATTTTATTCACTTTTATTTTGAAGTTACTAAAATTTAAGAAATTTTCATAAAATGTTAAGGAAATTTTTGAGGGGCTCTTCTAGACAAGGCTCTCAGGAAAAACAAGCTAAAGAGAAGGAAAAAGCCAAGTATAATCTTCCACGATTAGCGGAAGTACGGTCGTGTGAATGTCCATGCGATGATTTCTTGAAACAAGCTGGAATTCATGAAGATTTTTATTCTTTGATCGAGAATGCAGGCCTCCCCGGTTTCATGAATGACCGGATCGATCAGTATCTCTTACTCACCAATACTTTCGTGCAAAACTTTTATTATTATCCCAAGAAGTCACCGCCTGCACTGTCATTTCATTTATATGATGAATTCAGAGAAATGTCTTTACGTAATTTTTGCGCGGTGTGTTGGATACCTTATGAGGGAGAATTAGAGGAACCCCATCATAAAGATTTGGATGGCTTTGTTAATACTATCGCTGTAGAGGAGCCAAAGAAGGGTTCCGAGGCAAAAATCTCTAGCATACACTTTCCTGTTTTACGCTACTTTGCCATATTTGCTAGTAGATGCTTGATTGGTCGTGAAAATAGTGGAAATTTTAGTGTTCCTGATATTATCATTCTTCAACATGCCTTGCTTGGGGACAATAGTTTTAGTATGGGTGCCGTCGTTGCTAAACGGCTAGCCCTTAATCGTACAAAAGGCCCCATATTTGGAGGTATCTATGCTTCACGTCTTGCTAGACATTTTCAGATACCCATTAGACATCATGAGAAAGAGGAGACAAAATTGCCTCCTCACATTTTAGATTACAAGAGCATGGTAGCACACAAATTTATTGTTGACAACGAAGAGAAGATGCTCTTGTATAAACTTAGATTTAAAAGAAACACATTGAGATTATTATTTTGTCTGCGCCTCTGTTGTTTGATTTCCTTGCAGAAAGTTTTCTTGTCACGCCGGAAGCGGTGTACAATCACCGAGCCCAAGCTTTTACTCCAGAACCTGAACCTGAGCCGGAACCTGAACTGGACCCTTATCGTGCATCATTTGTCCAGTGGGATCTGGAGATGACCAGCCAGTGGTATCCTGATTACACCTCCCAGTACACCGGGGAGATTATCGGTGGTCCTTGGTATTAGACCAAGTTAGGCCAAAAGCCTAAACTTGGGGGAGTACGTATTTCTCACCGACTTTACATTCATATTCACACACTAGTCGTCGGTGCTCATACTCTTTCATTCTATTATCCATGCTAGTTTAAATTTCTTTTTCTAGTTTTCTTCTTGTGTGTTTGATAAACCTTAAGAAAAACCAAAAAAATAGTTAGTTTAATTTTCATGCTTGTAGTAGAATTAAAATAAAAACCCAAAAAGATTTCTAGTTCTTCTTTTTACTTGTTGGGAGCTTTCCCGTGTAAATAGTTTTATTTTCTTTTCTTTGGGTGTCGAGAAGAACATATTGAAAATGCTTAGTGGCTCTCATATGCATGATTGTTTATTTAACTTAGAGCCCATATACCTTGTCTTCTCTCTTGAGTTGAATGCTTGCAGATTCCAGCTTAGTCCAATGCACGTCCACTATTATTATTACACTACTAGGAAAACGGCTATAGATGGGATGGACACTAATGGCGCACTATACATGTGGTACGCCATTACTAAATACTAATGGCGCACCATGTGTTGATGCGCCATTAGTGTGCAAATACTAATGGCGCACCACATCCCACGGTGCGCCATTAGTAAAAAAAATAAAAAATTTAATTTTTTTCAAAACTACTAATGGCGCATCGTGGGAGTGGTCCGCCATTACTAGTTGACATAGTAATGGCGCACCACACCCACCGTGCGCCATTAGTAGTTTTGAAAAAAATATAAAAAATGTTAGTAATGGCGCACCAGTGGACAGTGCGCCATTACTAGTTAAAACTAGTAATGGCACACTGTCCACTAGTGCGCCATTACTAAGTTTATTTCAAAAAAAATCATTTTTTTCTTTTTTTCTTTTCAAAACTAGTAATGGCGCACCGTGGGTGTGGTGCGCCATTAATGGCGCACCACACCCACGGTGCGCCATTACTAACTTGGCCCAAAAGTTCCCGAATGCACCCCCCCCCTCCTCGTGGACCGCCTTTTCAGTTTTAAAAAAAATAAAAGAAAATGATAAAAATGTCAAAAAACAAATATGATTTTCGACTTTATTTGCAAAATCTCTCTGGAAATTTGTAAAATGGCCATATCTTTTGCATACGAACTCGGATTAAAAAGTTTTTTATATGAAAAATCATCTACTCGAAAAGTTACATCCAAATTTAACCACGTGTAGTTTGACCACGGATTAAAAAGCTTTGAGTTGTGTGAGGATGGGTGACCTTTCGGGAAGTTTGACCATGCAGTGCGATTTGACCTGAGATTAAGCATATTGACCCGAGATAAAGCCATACTGACCTGAGATTAAGAAAAAAACGAAAAAAACTGAAAAAAAATCTGAAATTTTTTTTTGAAAAAAAATGTTACTAATGGCGCACTTCTATGTGGTGCGCCATTAGTATACCAGATACTAATGGCACACCGTGGGCTATACTAATGGCACACCAATGGTGCGCCAGGTGCGCCATTAGTAAAAAATACTAGTGGCGTGATACTAATGGCGCACTATTAATGCGCCATTAGTAGGCAAAACTGGTGCACCATTAGTAGGCCTTTTCCTAGTAGTGTTATACACATCGTTCGGTCGTGCAAGTGAAAGGCAATAATGACGATATATGATGGACTTATTGAGATGAGAAAAGCTGGTATGAACTCGACCTCTCTTGTTTTTATAAATATGATGAGTTCATCATTTCTGATTCAACTTATTATGAGGTAAACATATTTGCAATGACATTTAGAGATTATAGTTGTGTGTGCCATGCTTGATTAGCTATGAGTTATAATGGTTTACCTTGCATGCCAACATGCTATTAGAATGATTATGATGTGGTATGATGGGATGGTATCCTCCTTTGGATGAATTGATTGACTCGACTTGGCACATGTTCATGCATGTAGTTGAATCAAATCAACATAGCCTTCATGATATTTATGTTCATGGTGGATTATATCCTACTCATGCTTGTATTCGGCGTGAATTAATTTTAATGCATGTTTATGATTGTTGTCGCTCTCTCAGTTGGTCGCTTCCCAGTCTTTTGCTAGCCTTCACCTGTACTAAGCGGGAATACTGCTTGTGCATCCAAACTCCTTAAACCCCAAAGTTGTTCCATATGAGTCCAATATACCTTCCTATAGGTGGTATTTACCTGTCGTTCCAAGTAAATTTGTATGTGCAAAACTCCAAACCTTCAAATGAAATTCTGTTTTGTATGCTCGAGCAGCTCATGTTTCAACTAGGGCTGCCTATATCTTCCATGCTAGGTGGGTTATTCTCAAGAGGAGTGGACTCCGCTCCTCATTCACGAGAAAGGGCCGGTAACCGGGATGCCCAGTCCCATGATCCAAAAAGATCAAAGCAAATCAAAATAATTAAATAAAACTCCCCCAGGGCTGTTGTTAATTGGAGGCACTCGTTGTTTCGAGCAAGTCATGGATTGATGCTTGTTGGTGGTTGGGGGAGTATAAACCTTTACCGTTCTGTTTGGGAACTGCCTATAATGCATGTAGTATGGAAGATACAGCCATCTCATAGTTGTTGCGTTGACAGCGAAAGTATGTCGCTCAAAATGTTATTCAATCTCTATTTTAAAATCGAGCTCTAGCACCTCCACAAATCCCTGCTTCCCTCTGCGAAGGGCCTATCTATTTACTTTTATGTTGAGTCATCACCCTTCTTATTAAAAAGCACCCGCTGGAGAGCACACTGTCATTTCCATTCATTACTATTGGTTTATATTGGGTATGACTTGACTGGATCTCTTTTACCATGAATTACAATGTTTAGTCAGTCCTTGATCTTTAAAGGTGCTCTGCATTTATGTTTTGCGGTCTCAGAAAGGGCTAGCGAGATATCATTTTGTTATATCATGTTATGATTATTTTGAGAAAGTGTTGTCATCCGAGTTTTATTATTATGGCTCGCTAGCTGATTATGCTATTGATATGAGTAATTGTGAGACCTAAGTGTTATTGTGAGTATGGTCAGTTCATAATATTTGCTGAAACTTAAATGATGGCTTTGCATGCTTACAACAACAAGAGCAAACAGAGTTTGTAAAAGTTTTTCTTTATCACTTTTAGTTTATCAACTGAATTGCTTGAGGACAAGCAAATGTTTAAGCTTGGGGAGTTGATACGTCTCCAACGTATCTACTTTTCCAAACACTCTTGCCCTTGTTTTGGACTCTAACTTGCTTGATTCGAATGAAACTAACCCAGACTGACGTTGTTTTCAGCAGAGCTGCCATGATGTTGTTTTATGTGTAGAAAAGAAGAGTTCTCGGAATGTCCTGAAAATCCATGGAGGCACTTTTTGGAAAATATAAAAAATATTGGGGAAAGAATCAAGACCAGGGGGCCCACACCCTGTCCACGAGACAGGGGGCGCACCCCCTCCCCCTAGGCGCGCCCCCCTATCTCGTGGGCCCCCTGGACCTCCACCGACCTCAACTCCAACTCCATATATTCATGTTCGGGGAGAAAAAAACAGAGATAAAGTTTCATCACGTTTTACGACACGGAGCCGCCGCCAAGCCCTAATCTCTCTTGGGAGGGCTGATCTCGAGTCTGTTCGGGGCTCCGGAGAGGGGGATTCGTCATCGTCGTCATCATCAACCATCCTCCATCACCAATTTCATGATGCTCACCGCCGTGTGCGAGTAATTCCATCGTAGGCTTGCTGGACGGTGATGGGTTGGATGAGATTTACCATGTAATCAAGTTAGTTTTGTTAGGGTTTGATCCCTAGTATCCACTATGTTCTGAGATTGGTGTTGCTATGACTTTGCTATGCTTAATGCTTGTCACTAGGGCCCGAGTGCCATGATTTCAGATCTGAACCTATTATGTTTTCATGAATATATGTGTGTTCTTGATCCTATCTTGCAAGTCTATAGTCACCTATTATTTATTGTGATCCGACAACCCCGAAGTGACAATAATCGGGATACTTCTCGGTGATGACCGTAGTTTGAGGAGTTCATGTATTCACTATGTCTAATGCCTTGTTCCCGTTCTCTATTAAAATGAGGCCTTAATATCCCTTAGTTTCAACTAGGACCCCGCTGCCGCGGGAGGGAAGGACAAAAGATGTCATGCAAGTTCTTTTCCATAAGCACGTATGACTATTTACGGAATACATGCCTACATTACATTGATGAACTGGAGCTAGTTCTGTGTCACCCTATGTTATAGCTATTACATGAGGAATTGCATCCGGCATAATTATCCATCACTGGTCCATTGCCTACGAGCTTTTCACATATTGTTCTTCGCTTATTTACTTTTCTGTTGCTACTGTTACAACTACTATAAAACCCAAAAACATTACTTTTGCTACCGTTACCTTTATTATCATACCACTTTTGCTACTAAATATTTTGCTGCAGATACTAAGTTATCCAGGTGTGGTTGAATTGACAACTCAACTGCTAATACTCAAGAATATTCTTTGGCTCCCTTGTGTCGAATCAATATTTTGGGTTGAATACTTTACCCTCGAAAGTTGTTGCGATCCCCTACACTTGTGGGTTATCAGCCAACAAGCAGCACACACTCTCGGCTCGAAGATGAGGTCCATGGACATGAGCTCTAGATAAACTCTGTCATAGCCGGTCATTTGTAATGGCATAAGATTAAACAATATCATCAGATAATGGTGAAGAGTTATGTATTATTGAAAAGAACTAGAATTCGCACTGAATTGCTATCCTTAGGCATAATAACATTGACATCACAATGACAAGAAACTGGATAAATATTATCAAGTTTTTATGCCAACCGAACCCACTCGCAGTTGTTCCTGGCATGCTGGCCATGAATCATATCCTGGGCACTTTCCTATGTACCGCATGCCACGACATATAACAAGGAAGAAGAACATATTTGAATCCAAACGGGAGAAGCAAGACAAGGTTACAAGAACACACAAAACATAAGCTAAATAAGAATTAATGATTGATTTGCCCAAAATCATCACACATTCTAGTCAAGTTCTACTCTTAGTCAACATCAACATCTAAAGGTCGGACTAGCCTAGCTTGATAGTTTAATGTCGATGAAGCCGGTGATCGTGGAGTCTGGACTAGGAAGGCATCTTCCCTCAAGTGGGATAGCAAGCATCCTCGACACTGGCCGTTGTTGGACTCGGCTGTATCGGGTCATCGTTCTCCTGAGACCGGGCTTCTTTCTTATTAATCTTGTCGAACTTGATAATCTTCATTTGAACGAGCTTGGCTAATTAGTCCTCACTGGCATGCTCGGGCAATGCCATGTCACCGAGGTCGGTGCGAACACCTACTAATTCATTAACCAAAAACATGTCACAAACGAAAAACATAACTTTCTTCTATTCGACGTACATCAAAAAATGTCGCACATCCTTTTCTGGTATTCACAATGTGGGTTGATTTTCAGTCCCTCGGTGCACCCTTCAACAACTGCCATCTCTCATTTGGTGGTATTTTGAATGTTAGTGATGGTTGTTACTCCTGCCGCTTCCCGCGTTACTAATGTCTCGCGGGAAGAGACAAGGAGCAACAATACCTAGGACAACATCTGGTATCCTCCTCTCAAAACATCTCTCCTCTTTGAAGAGGTTCTTGTTATGACATACACTCACTCACTATTATTTTGACAGTCGGTGATGGTCGATCCTACCCTTCCACCTTCTGCTTTCCCAAGGTTTTAGAGGAGGAGAAAGCGAATGACAAAACCCTTACGACAACAGTTGGGACCATTCCTCAGAGAACATCTCTTACAAAGGGAGCACCATCGGACCAAAAGGAACACACATTACGAAATATCAATGCAGACTGTGGCCCCTAAACCCCTAACCTAGCTAGAAGCCTCACCTTGGACAACTTGACACCATTTTACCCTAGTCCTAAACTAAAAAACAATAACAATATGAACTATACATAGGAGTCTATCAACACATACACGGGAAAAAATAATGCCAAATTACACTAAACATAACCATATTGACTAGTACACACACATTCAACAAATTCACAACCTTAACTAACAATTGCAATTAGCTAAAAACTAGCACTAAAGTAGGGGAGGTGTTTTGGCTCCCGGGAGCATTTGCTCCCAGATGAATAGTACCTCAAAAAAAGTGGTAAAATGTTTTCACATAATTCCGAATTTTTCTTGTGGATGTTCATGTTAATGTCGCAAGCATGCTTGACAATTTCATGCGAAATGGAACAAGTGTTTCGTTGGCGAAAAGCAAATTTGGGGATACATTTTTGGGTAACATTGGTCTTCAATTATTATTTTTTTGCACAAGCAAAAATGTTGAACCTTTCTGCCTAAAGGCAGGTACCATTTGGACGTGACTATGAATATATAAAAAATTGTTGGAATTTTTCTAACATTTCAAAAAATTAATTTTCACACGCAGGAGCACGTGCTCTCGAGAGCAAAATTGGATTTACACTATTATATAACTAATAGAAACTTAGCAACTAACTAATAGCTTTAACAAGCAAATAACTAATAGAGTGAATTCAAATTAGATAGCAACTAATACCTAAAAAATTACTCCCTCCGTTCCTCTATATAAGGCGTAATTAGTTTTTGATAAATTCCAAAACTTAAGATGAATTTGTTCTACTTCCTCGTAATTCCATTCTTGGCCCTCCAGAATAATTATTTGGGGAAGCATCTCTCCCCAGATTGCATGTATCTCTCTTTGTAGAGGAAAAGAGGAAACTATCTGTCTCCTGGTTGCGTGTATCTCTTTCTTTCCTAGCCTAAATGATTACTTTCCTCCAAGCAACAAATTAGACAAGGGTAATTTCATCCTAAATTGCCAATAATTATGCGCCTTGTTCACCGTGCTGAAAATAATAGACTTTACGTAAATGAGTGGAGGGAGCAGTTAACAACTACCTAAAAATATGGAGAAGGCAAGGAGGAGCTAGCACCTCGGGTGGACGCGGGAGGAAGAGGGTAGCCGGAGGTGCTCGGTGTGGATGAGGGCTGCTGGAGGCGCTCGTGTTGAGGAGGCGACGTCCAGAGGCGCTCGGGGTGAAGGAGACGGGCGGAGGTGCTCGGGTTGGAGGAGGGAAGCGACCGGACACGGAGCACTAGAGGAGGAGGAAGGCGGTCGGAGGTGCACAGGTTGGAGGACGGCAGCGGAAAAACATGGATTTTGGAGGGCAGCGGATGGATTTTGGAGGGCAGTGGCGTGATCCGAGGTGCTCAGGATTGAGGAGGGCGGCAGGATCCGCAGGATTACAGAGCAGCATTCAGACACGGTTGGTGCTTGGGGTGGCGTGCACCAAGAACCGGCTACGGTCGGTGTGGGGAGGGGGATCTGGAGAGGCAGACAAGGCGGGGGTGAAGATTACGGCCGATGTGCGCCTGCCGTGGAGGAGGAGGGTGGTGGCTGGCGGTGCAGGTGTGACGATTTGGGGGTGGCATGGGTGTTGTGGCGGAAATGAGATTTGGGCTGGCGTGCGAGAGTGATTAAGATAGGATAGACGTATGGTGAAACTTTTACTAAGGAACACTCGGTGTATATCTACATATGTTGAGTGTCGCCGTCCAGCCAGTCAGCTTAAATACCACTCTATTCTTTAACTTTATGTAATTTTTTGTATTGTATTGCATGTTTTTGCTTCAGATATATAATATGGCCACATGCAGGTGGGGGTATTCTGACCTCTCTAACACGGTTTCCGGCGATGTGCTGACTCATGGGGCTTGCTCGGTCTACGCATTTGACCTGACTCGAGAGGGGATCATCATGGTAATTTTCTCTTGGTATGTGTTTTTGGGTAGGCCATGGTTACATGTGAAACATAGGTTGAACCAATATCTTTACGAAATTCCCTCTGTGACCTTCAATAGGTGGTGTGCACTCTAACTAACTGACGAATCTTCATTTCGTATTGTTGCGTTTGTGAAGCATGTGCCACATCAAAGATTTGTATTGTATATTTAAACATCACACCACCATTTTATCTATATAGTAGGGTCACATGCCACATGCAAGTGGGGGAGGTATTCTGACCCTCTCTCGCGTCGTTTTCGATAATGTGCCTATCTATGGGGCCTGCTCGGTCTACGTCTTTGACTGGATTCGAGAGGGGGTCACCATGGTGATATCCTCTTGGGTTGTGTTTTGGTAGGTCATAGTGACTTGTCAAACCAATGTTCAGCCCATATCTTCACAAGATTCCCTTCATCGCCTCCAACCGGTGGCGTCTAGCTAAATAATGAACCTTCGAGCCCATTTGTGAAGCAAGTGCCACATGAAAGATTTGTATTGGATATTTAAACATAAGCTCAGGGCTACCGATCACACGTAAGGCTGATGTCTACAGCAACGGAATGATGATTCTTGAAATCATATCAGGGCGAAGGAACACGGAGAAAAATAAGCAAGGGAGTTTACTTACTTTCCCACCTTTGCTCCAGTCAAGGTGAATGAAGGAGATGTTATGTGGCTGTTGGATAGCAGGTTGACAGACCTTGTGGATGTGGAGCAGCTGAGCAGAGCTTGCGAACTGCATGCTGGTGCATTCAAGATTCTGAAGATCATCGGCCAATGATGGGGCAAGTTGTTCAGATGATAGTAGGCGTTCTAGATGTCGAAGTACCTCCTGTTCCAAGGTCGCTTCAGAATTGGGTGGGCATGGACAATTTATCTTGCCCTACAGACTTATTAGTCTTCGAATTCTGAAAGACTAAAAGCCTCCTTCTGTTTGTTGAAATCTATGTCAAGAATTAAGTTATCATTGTTACATTCTCTAAAATGCTCCTCTGTTATTTGCGATGTTCTTTTTTTAGGAAAAGGAGGTTAAACCCCCGCCTCTGTATCAATCGATGCATGCAGCCATCTTCATTAATTATTCCACAAAGGTTTGACAAGAACATACATCAATCCACCCGAAGCCACCACTCACATCTAAAACCGTCGTCGCCAATCCATCCATAGACCAACAGCCGGTGCAGCAGACCTAAAGTGCACACCACATGCACACATTTTAGAAGCCGCCATCATCATCGGACCACTCACCCATCTTCAGGAGAGAGATCTGCATCATCCTCGCCGGTCTGGACATCCGTTTGACGCCACCACGGCGCCCAACAGCGCCACCGTCCCGCGCTCGTCCGTCCAGACGCAAAGACTCAGGATGATCGGTCGTGTGTAGCACCTGCCAACCAGGCATGAATCAGCGTAGCACCTATCGGTCAGGCATGACTTGACAGCTCCATTGAGGCTCCGTGCAAGACGAAGCCGCTCCACCTCCTGCTTCTGTCTTCCGACGCTGCTCCACAAACAATATTCCCAAGAGAGAAATGACACCATAGTACCGTCATCGTCCAATTTGAAAGACCAGATCCTAGTGTTTCCCCCGAAGCAGCACGAGAGTCGAAACAGTTACATGACGATGCCATTATCAAGGTAACGGCGCAAAACGCCATCGCCCGCCAACGGCTTGGTTTTCACCAGCAACGATGTATCCCCGACTCGTAGCCGGGACTAGATGACGAATCTCGAGATACGACCACCTAGCAGCAGGCCGAACACCTCTGACGAAAGAGATGACCACCACCGCCGGCTGCACCGGCCAGATGAGATCTGTCCGGAGGTGCCTTCGACGCGTCCAACAGTCCATCCACGCCGCCGCCGCCGATCCAAAGGCAGATGGCACTCCGGTAGCCCCCGCCCCAACACCGCCGCGCCGCATCCATCGCCGTCACATATTGGATCGGGCGCACCTCCACACGATTTGGGGCCCCGCACAACCCAGGGACGCGGGAGAGAGGCGGCGTCCTCAGCTACCGCCGTCGGCCCCCGAGCTTAGGTCGACGGCGTCCCCCGACAGCGGCGGAGGCAGGGGAGGAGGGAGTGTGCGCCCCTGGCGGCTGGGTTTAGGGTGCCGCCCGAGTCGCCCTAGCGGGGACAACGTGGGGGCCTTCACGACACGGTTCTAAATCGTAATTTGCTTCTGTATCATTATACACCTGGGGGCATTATGCAATTCTTAGCAAATGCCACCACTCGTTTCTGTGCTGGCATGACGGCTAGTCCATTCATCTTCTGAACAATCAGAATTCAGATATTTGTGACTTCCATTATTAATTCAATATATGGCTGAGCTAATTCTAGTGGATTTATATACTGCACGACTGACCACACTGCTTGTACAAACATAATTAATCCTCCGTGAGCCCGGTGAATTATAAGTGGCGCTGTCGAGGTTCACGCGTACTACAGGAGGCATAGGTGCAAATAAGTTTTAGGAGAGGCCATAAGAGTAATTAAGTCCCCTTGTCATGTCACTCATTCTCCACTACAGTAACTACACAACATAGACAATCGGCAACTTCACCTCATCCACCACCCTACTTGCCACAGCCTTCTCGAAGAACTCGTCAGTGATCTCATCACCGGATTCCATGCTGAGCCTAGTGCTCTGCACAATGAGCATGTCTTGGCACCGCATATAGGGTGGTTCCATGTCTTGTGCCAGCAATGTAAATGTGATATAAATCTTGGAATATGGTGCCATAGTCCCGTTACTTGGCCGTGCACTGTACTTCATTTTGTTGGTTCTGATGTTGAATGCAATGAACTCGTTTGTCTTGTTGATTAGCTGCATGCAACATGATATGTCCCTGTTTAGCTCAAATGGGATGCATAGCGCGAGGGATGGATCGAGCTCGAGATCTTTGGAGCTAGATGTCTCCTGCAATGAGAAAAAAATAGATCAAGTTGTGGGAGAAAAGAGAATATATGCAGTCAATGTGGTCATATTTTACCCATGGTACCAAATTTCCAAATTTAGAATTACTTTAGGCACCACTAAACTAACTGAAAACTTGGAAATGTCAGATACTTCTATATATTTAAGTCCATCCAAATGACCAAAAGTTCACATAAATTTAGCTGACCTCTGAATTACGGGTATAAGACCAATGTTAATTTGTATTCTGTATAAATTTGGCTAATATACACATCCCACCAAAATATTTAGCACCCACGAAAAAGGCTCAAATGTACAATGTTTTGATTCAGTTTGATTCAAAACAAGAACCTGAATGGTACCTGGCCTGGAAGTGATATATTCTTCATGTCAGCATCTAGTTTATTCAGTTCATCGACGACGTCCATTATACTAGGCCTTTTTACGGGATCGGCCTCCACACATCTCACTGCGAGTTCAATACATCTCTGCACAGCTAGGATGTCAATTGAGTAAGTATTTTCCTGCATTGGCATCCCTTGAAGCCTTTTCTTCCAGTTCTCATGTACCTGCGGTATATATATAAAGATTCATACACGCGCGCATTCTTGGTGAAGATACCAGAAAAAACATAACATTTGCTCAAAATATAGTACAGGGGCTTACAAGCTCGATAAACTGTTGGGGAGAAGACATCTCACAACAATTGTTGTAGCCCTGAGCTCCAGCCATTATTTGTAAAATTATGACACCAACACTGAACACATCATACTTCTTTGTGATTCTGCGCTTGTCAATGAATTCTGGTGGCATGTACCCTCTGCATGGTATCGACATATCTAATGTAAACACAACATATTGCTATTGAGGAATTATGAAGAGAAATGGATCAGACATGCTCAATCAACTTACAGGGTTCCTTTCAGAGTTTGAGTTATATGGGTTTTGGATGAAGCTAAGAGTCTTGACATGCCGAAATCTGCAATCCTAGGCATCATGTTTTTATCCAACAGTATATTATCCGGTTTCAAATCCAGATGATAAATATAATCACTCCGCCCATTATGAAGATGATTTAGACCCTCACAAATTCCCTTAATGATTTTGTATCGAGTGGGCCAATCAAGACCACAGGATTCATCTGCACAAGAGGTAAAGACAGGCATTATACTCGGACTGTCAGACATAAACATATTGAATTAAAAGTATTAGAAATACCATCATACCAGAAATATGCTTAGCGGGCTATGTACGGAGTCCCCCGCCGCCGACAGGGCGAGGGCTTGTTCTAGCCCATCCCAGTGCGCATCCTCATCGATGCGGCTAGCCTCCAGCGCGTGCTGCAGGGCCTCCTCGAGGGCAGCTTGGTACTCCGCCTCCGCCTCCATGTCCTCCGGCTCTACCTCCAGGGGCGGCGGTGGGAATGGCGGCGGGACGACCTCGACACCCGAGCGTCGTTGCTCCTCGTGTTCGAGGGCGAACCAAGCCTCCCAGTCGGGAGAGTCGGCGGCATACTCGGGCAGCCGACGCTGCTCCGGCGTGAGCACCGCGCGGCGCCGGCGCACCTCGTCGTCGTGCGTCCGCTGGGTCCACTAGTGCAGAACCGGGCAATAACACCGGTTCGTAAGGCCCTTTAGTGCCGGTTCCATAACCGGCACTAAAGTGTGGGCACTAAAGGGCCCCCCCCCTTAGTACCGGCCGGTTCAGCACGAACCGGTGCTAAAGGGCAACCACGTGGCGTGAGCTCGCGCCGTGGTATGGGGGACCTTTAGTACCGGTTGGTGTTACCAACCGGTACTAAAGGTATTTTTTTTCATTTTTTTTGAAATTTTTTTAAAAAATATTTGATTTTTTTCGATTTTCAATTTTTTGAATTATTTTAACCTCTAATCTCTAATCACCCCTCACCACTACTCAATTTAATATCTAATCTCTAATCACCCCTCATCATTCCAAATCATCTAACTTCCCGGACGGTCACCCATCCTCTCACTACTCTAGCCTGAGCACGATTAACTTTCGAGTTCTATTCTCCCTCGTTTCCAAGTCTGCACTTGTTGTTTTCCTAACAAATGTAAGTTGTCAATCCTATTAACCCTCAGCAGTTTAGCTTGAGCATTAGGTCACACGTTTCACCGTTTGAGTTTGGAACTATTATTCTAAAAAACATTTAGTAACACTAATATTTCTTGAATAACTTTGACCACAGTTTGACCATAGTTTGACCACAGTTTGACTAGATTTGACCAAAATTCAAAAAATTGAAATAATTATTTAGTAACACTAATATTCTTTGATAATTATGTAGCAACATTAATACTTCTTGAATAAGTAGTTTGACGATAGTTTGACCAGATTTAACCAAAATTAAAAAAACATAAATTAGAGCATATCTTTTTTTCCTTTTACAATTTTGTCATTTCAAAAATTGTCCTAAACCCTAAACCCGGGACTTAAAACGTCGGAAACTCTATGCTAAACAGTAAAAACTAAGGGTTTAAACCATAAAACCTAACCCTAAACTCTGAAATCTAAGCCCTAGCACTAAAGGCACAAAACGTCTAAAAAACGTCCAAAAACTCTATTTTCCCTTTGGAATTTTGAGATTTTAAAAAATTATCGAAACGGAAAACTTGTTTCAGCGGATCAATCTTTTTGTTCTGCAAATTTTGATATATTATATGTATTTTTCTGAATTAGGATGATTTAGTTATGATTTTTCCAAGTTTGAAAATTGTCATATAGTCCCGGTTTGTGTCTTCAACCGGGACTATAGGTTAGACCCCTTTAGTGCCGGTTCGTGGCACGAACCGGTACTAAAGGTTGGCCCTTTAGTACCGGTTTGTGCCACAAACCGGGACTAAAGGCGCTCGTAGGGCCCCGGCCTGACGCCAACCTGCCACCACCCCTTTAATACCGGTTCGTGGCACGAACCGGTGCTAAAGGTTCGCCACGAACCGGTACTAAAGAGCTCCTCCCGCCTAGCCGTTGGAACCGGCACTAATGGACACATTAGTGCCGGTTCTGTTACAAACCGGGACTAATGTGTCTCACATTTGACCCTTTTTCTACTAGTGGTCCGCGGAACCGCCGGCACCGGGATCCGGTTTGGATCCAAATGCCAGTGGTGCGGCAGCGTCACGTCCGGGTAGGGGAGGGGCTGCCTGTACTCCCAGTGCCACCGCGCTTGGTGCATCGGGATGTGCAGGCGCCAGCGTTCAGGGCGAAAACGCGCCGGCGGTGGAGGGGGAGGGGGAGCACGGGATGACGAGGCGCCGGGGGTGCCCTTGCCCTTTGCCCTTGCTGCTGCCGAAGAGGCCCATGGGCGTGCTAGGGTTTGCGGTCACCGGCGAGGAAGCAAAGGGAGTGGTGGGGGCCAGATGTGGACGGGAGAAGTGGATGAGGCCGACCCCGCCGCACGTGTAGTTAAAAAAGGACGCGCACACTGGCTGACGCGTGGGCCCGCTGTCGGTGGTCGTCATAAATAAGACGACCGGTGGCGGTTGGGTGACCGTCGGGTGGGGACGCGGCGGACGGCGAGGAGACGCGCGGCGCGTCCGCTTTGCGTCCGCGCCGACGCATTCCAGGCACAATTTTGGGCCGGAAATGGGTCGGCGCGGACGCCAGGCGGACACGATTTGAGTTTGGGTCGGCGCGTTGGGCCGCCACTTTTGTCCGCGCCGACCCAAACAGACGCGGGCGGACAAAATGGATCGCTCCATTGGAGTTGCTCTTTTATTATTATTTGCGATGGGGAAAGTGAAATTTGCCGTGTGAACTGAAAGCATCGCTTTGATTGGACGCGTCATGCTGGTGTGCATAGCAGTGCACGCGGAGTGTAAAGTGTGGTGCTCCTTCTTGGATCCTACTGGCGACAGCGACACGGTTCCTTAGCTAGCTAGGGCGTAGGGCGCGAGACGTGAAAAGTGACGTTCATACGCGGAGTTTGGTCGGGGTCCGTAGGTGGGGAAAGAGGGGAGACGATTTGGCGGTCACGGCTTCTCTGCGTTGCTCAATTGCTGAGCAACGAATATTTAGGCCAACTCCACCGCACGATTCCAGACGGACGTCCGTTCAGTAGCGGAGCTAGGCGACTGAACCAGGATAGGCCAGCAATACTACTGTACATATACATTATTTTTTTGAAAGAAAAATTAGCATTTCTCCTATGGTATAAAACCTATTTCCAAATCTCAGGGTGGGCCATGGCCCATCCTGGCCACCCTCTGCCTCCGCCACCGCCGCCGCCCCGTTCGTACGCGGTAGTACTGCATGTACATGCGATGCAGCTGAGCTCCGTGAGCATGCCCGTGGACGTGGACACCGAGGGGTGCGTCCTGCTGGCCCTCCGAGACGTGGCTGTGGTCGCCGTGGACGCCTCCATGCTGGAGCACGGCGACGAGACGGCCACCACCGCCGCCGCGACCGCCACCGAGCGCGACGCCGAGCCGCCGAACCGCTTCCTCGCCGCGAACCGCTTCCTCGCCGCGACGCCGTGGCTCATCCCCTCGCGCACGTGTCGCTCCTAACGCTACAGGGATCTTGGACGGTGGCCGGCCGGCCGGTGCGGCCTTTATATCGCAGAGCGCTGGCAACTCACAGTGGCATATGGTGGCTCGCTCCCCGGCTCAGTATGCAGTCTGCCGCTGCGCCTGTCCGCGCTCCCAGCTCACCGCCCGCGACCCCGCGCCCCTCCTCTCACGCCAGCTCGCCGCCGCCGCGTCCTGCCAGCCGCGCCCGCTTGCCGGCGCCTGCGCACGCCACGCCCTCGCCTGCGCGTCGTGGCCCCGCCTCACCACGCCCACGCGCTCCGCTCCGGCGAGACGAGGGAAGGAGACGCGGCTCCAGCGTCCAGCAGAGGAGAGAGAGGGGAAGGGGAGAAAAGTGGAGTAGGTGGCTGCCATGCGGGCCATGCGCGGACGCGCGGACACAGCAAGCCATGCGCGGACGCGCGGACATAGCGATGTGAACTAGATTATTGACTCTAGTAAACCCTTTGGGTGTTGGTCACATGACGATGTGAACTATGGGTGTTAATCATATACAGATATGAATATTGGTGTTAAATCACATGACGATGTGAACTAGATTATTGACTCTAGTGCAAATGGGAGACTGAAGGAAATATGCCCTAGAGGCAATAATAAAGTTATTATTTATTTCCTTATAATCATGATAAATGTTTATTATTCATGCTAGAATTGTATTTACCGGAAACATAATACATGTGTGAATACATAGACAAACAAAGTGTCACTAGTATGCCTCTACTTGACTAGCTCGTTAATCAAAGATGGTTATGTTTCCTAACCATGAACAATGAGTTGTTATTTGATTAACGAGGTCACATCATTAGTAGAATGATCTGATTGACATGACCCATTCCATTAGCTTAGCACCCGATCGTTTAGTATGTTGCTATTGCTTTCTTCATAACTTATACATGTTCCTATGACAATGAGATTATGCAACTCCCGTTTACCGGAGGAACACTTTGGGTACTACCAAACGTCACAACGTAACTGGGTGATTATAAAGGAGTACTACAGGTGTCTCCAATGGTCGATGTTGGGTTGGCGTATTTCGAGATTAGGATTTGTCACTCCGATTGTCGGAGAGGTATCTCTGGGCCCTCTCGGTAATACACATCACATAAGCCTTGCAAGCATTACAACTAATATGTTAGTTATGAGATGATGTATTACAGAACGAGTAAAGAGACTTGCCGGTAACGAGATTGAACTAGGTATTGGATACCGACGATCGAATCTCGGGCAAGTAACATACCGATGACAAAGGGAACAACGTATGTTGTTATGCGGTCTGACCGATAAAGATCTTCGTAGAATATGTAGGAGCCAATATGGGCATCCAGGTCCCGCTATTGGTTATTGACCAAAGACGTGTCTCGGTCATGTCTACATTGTTCTCGAACCCGTAGGGTCCGCACGCTTAAGGTTACGATGACAGTTATATTATGAGTTTATGCATTTTGATGTACCGAAGGTTGTTCGGAGTCCCGGATGTGATCACGGACATGACGAGGAGTCTCGAAATGGTCGAGACATAAAGATTGATATATTGGAAGCCTATGTTTGGACATCGGAAGTGTTCCGGGTGAAATCGGGATTTTACCGGGTTACCGGGAGG
>LT934120.1:4716692-4738582 GCA_900231445.1 Triticum turgidum subsp. durum | reverse complement strand
AGTAGGACTCCTCCTGCGCCCTCCTCCTTGGCCGGCGCCCCTCTCCCCCCCTTGGCTCCTTTATATACTGAGGTAGAGGCACCCCAAACACACAAGTTGACACAAGTTGATCCACGTGATCGATTCCTTAGCCGTGTGCGGTGCCCCCTGCCACCATATTCCTCGATAATACTGTAGCGGAGTTTAGGCGAAGCCCTGCTGCTGTAGTTCATCAAGATCGTCACCACGCCGTCGTGCTGACGGAACTCTTCCCCGACACTTTGCTGGATCGGAGTCCGGGGATCGTCATCGAGCTGAACGTGTGCTCGAACTCGGAGGTGCCGTAGTTTCGGTGCTTGATCGGTTGGATCGTGAAGACGTACGACTACTTCCTCTACGTCATGTCATCGCTTCCGCAGTCGGTCTGCGTAGGGTACGTAGACAATACTCTCCCCCTCATTGCTATGCATCACATGATCTTGCGTGTGCGTAGGAAATTTTTTGAAATTACTACGAAACCCAACAGTGGCATCCGAGCCTAGGTTATTTATGTTGATGTTATATGCACGAGTAGAACACAAGTGAGTTGTGGACGATACAAGTCATACTGCCTACCAGCATGTCATACTTTGGTTCGGCGGTATTGTTGGACGAGACGACCCGGACCAACCTTACGCGTACGCTTACGCGAGACCGGTTCCCTCGACGTGCTTTGCACAGAGATGGCTTGCGGGCGACTGTCTCTTCAACTTTAGTTGAACCAAGTATGGCTACGACCGGTCCTTGCGAAGGTTAAAACGGAGTCTATTTGACAAACTATCGTTGTGGTTTTGATGCGTAGGTGAGATTGGTTCTTACTTAAGCCCGTAGCAGCCACGTAAAAACATGCAACAACAAAGTAGAGGACGTCTAACTTGTTTTTGCAGGGCATGTTGTGATGTGATATGGTCAAGGCATGATGCTGAATTTTATTGTATGAGATGATCATGTTTCGTAACCAAGTTATCGACAACTGGCAGGAGCCATATGGTTTTCGCTTTATTGTATGCAATGCAATCGCGATGTAATGCTTTACTTTATTACTAAACGGTAGTGATAGTCATGGAAGCATAAGATTGGCGAGACGACAACGATGCTACGATGGAGATCAAGGTGTCGCGCCGGTGACGATGGTGATCATGACGGTGCTTCGGAGATGGAGATCACAGGCACAAGATGATGATGGCCATATCATATCACTTATATTGATTGCATGTGATGTTTATCTTTTTATGCATCTTATCTTGCTTTGATTGACGGTAGCATTATAAGATGATCTCTCACTAAATTATCAAGAAGTGTTCTCCTTGAGTATGCACCGTTGCCAAAGTTCGCCGTGCCCAGACACCACGTGATGATCGGGTGTGATAAGCTCTACGTCCATCTACAACGGGTGCAAGCCAGTTTTTGCACACGCAGAATACTCAGGTTAAACTTGACGAGCCTAGCATATGCAGATATGGCCTCGGAACACGGAGACCGAAAGGTCGAGCGTGAATCATATAGTAGATATGATCAACATAGTGATGTTCACCATTGAAACTACTCCATCTCACGTGATGATCGGACATGGTTTAGTTGATTTGGATCACGTGATCACTTAGAGGATTAGAGGGATGTCTGTCTAAGTGGGAGTTCTTAAGTAATATGATTAATTGAACTTAAATTTATCATGAACTTAGTCCTGGTAGTATTTTGCAAATTATAGATCAATAGCTCGCGTTGTTGCTTCCCTGTGTTTATTTTGATATGTTCCTAGAGAAAATTGTGTTGAAAGATGTTAGTAGCAATGATGCGGATTGGATCCGTGATCTGAGGATTATGCTCATTGCTGCACAGAAGAATTATGTCCTTGATGCACCGCTAGGTGACAGACCTATTGCAGGAGCAGATGCAAACGTTATGAACGTTTAGCTAGCTCAATATGATGACTACTTGATAGTTTAAGTGCACCATGCTTAACGGCTTAGAATCGGGACTTCAAAGACGTTTTGAACGTCATGGACCATATGAGATGTTCCAGGAGTTGAAGTTAATATTTCAAGGAAATACCCGAGTTGTGAGATATGAAGTCTCCAACAAGTTCTATAGCTAAAAGATGGAGGAGAATCGCTCAACTAGTGAGCATGTGCTCAGATTGTCTGGGTACTACAATCGCTTGAATCAAGTGGGAGTTAATCTTCCAGATAAGATAGTGATTGACAGAATTCTCTAGTCACCATCACCAAGTTAGTAGAACTTCGTGATGAACTATAATATGCAAGGGATAACGGAAACAACTCCCAAGCTCTTCGTGATGATGAAATCAATGAAGGTAGAAATCAAGAAAAACATCAAGTGTTGATGGTTGATAAGACCACTAGTTTCAAGAAAAGGGCAAAGGGAAGAAGGGGAATTTCAAGAAGAACGGCAAGCAAGTTGCTGCTCAAGTGAAGAAGCCCAAGTCTGGTCCTAAGCCTGAGACTAAGTGCTTCTACTGCAAAGGGACTGGTCACCGGAAACGGAATCACCCCAAGTGATTGGCGGATAAGAAGGATGGCAAAGTGAACATAAGTATATTTGATATACATGTTATTGATGTGTACTTTACTAGTGTTTATAGCAAACCCTAAGTATTTGATACTAGTTCAGTTGCCAAGATTAGTAACTCAAAACGGGAGTTGCAGAATAAACAGAGACTAGTTAAGGGTGAAGTGACGATGTGTGTTGGAAGTGGTTCCAAGATTGATATGATCATCATCGCACACTCCCTATAATTTCGGGATTAGTGTTGAAACTAAATAAGTGTTATTTGGTGTTTGCGTTGAGCATGAATATGATTTGATCATGTTTATTGTAATACGGTTATTCATTTAAGTAAGAGAATAAATTGTTGTTCTGTTTACATGAATGAAACCTTATATGGTTACACACCCAATGAAAATAGTTCGTTCTCGATCGTAGTGATACACATAATCATAATATTGAAACCAAAAGATGCAAAGTTAATAATGATAAGTGCAACTTGTTTGTAGCATTGCCGTTTAGGTCATATTGGTGTAAAGCGCATGAAGAAACTCCATACTGATGGGTTTTTGGAATCACTTGATTATGAATCAGTTGATGCTTGCGAACCATGCCTCATGGGCAAGATGACTAAGACTCTGTTCTTCGGAACAATGAAGCGAGCAATAGATTTGTTGGAAATCATACATACTGATGTATGTGGTCCGATGAATATTGAGGCTCGCGACAGGTATCATTATTTTCTGATCTTCACAGATGATTTGAGCAGATATGAGTATATCTACTTGATGAAACATAAGTCTGAAACATTTGAAAAGTTCAAAGAATTTCAGAGTGAAGTGAAAAATCATCGTAACAAGAAAATAAAGTTTCTACGATCTGATCGTAGAGAAGAGTATTTGAGTTACGAGTTTGGCCTTCAGTTAAAAACAATGTGAAATAGTTTCACTACTCATGCCACCTAGAACACCACAATGTAATGGTGTGTCCGAACGTCATAACCATACTTTATTAGATATGGTGCGATCTATGATGTCTCTTACCGATCTACCACTATCGTTTTGGGGTTATGCATTAGAGACAGCTGCATTCACGTTAAATAGGGCACCATCTAAATCCGTTGAGACGACACCGTGTGAACTATGGTTTGGCAAGAAACCTAAGCTGTCGTTTCTTAAATTTGGGGTTGCGATGCTTATATGAAAAAGTTTCATCCTGATAAGCTCAAACTCAAATCGAAGAAGTGCGTCTTCATAGGATACCCAAAGGAGACAATTGGGTACACCTTCTATCACAGATCCGAAGGCAAGACATTCGTTGCTAAGAATGGATCATTTCTAGAGAAGAAGTTTCTCTCGAAAGAAGTGAGTGGGAGGAAAGTAGAACTTGACGAGGTAACTGTACCTTCTCCCTTACTGGAAAGTAGTTCATCACAGAAAACTGTTTCAGTGACACCTACACCAGTTAGTGAGGAAGCCAATGATAATGATCATGAAACTTCAGATCAAGATACTACTGAACCTCGTAGATCAACCAGAGTAAGATCCACACCAGAGTGGTACGGTAACCCTGTTCTGGAAGTCATGCTACTAGATCATGATGAACCTACGAACTATGAAGAAGCGATGGTGAGCCCAGATTCCGCAAAGTGGCTTGAAGCCATGAAACCTGAGATGGGATCCATGTATGAGAACAAAGTATGGACTTTGGTTGACTTGCCCGATGATCGGCAAGCAATTGAGAATAAATGGATCTTCAAAAGGAAGACGGACGCTGATAGTAGTGTTACTATCTACAAAGCTAGAATTGTCGCAAAAGGTTTTCGACAAGTTCAAGGTGTTGACTACGATGAGAGTTTCTCACTCGTATCTATGCTTAAGTCTGTCCGAATCATGTTAGCAGTTGCCGCATTTTATGAAATCTGGCAAATGGATAAACAAAAACTGCATTCCTTAATAGATTTATTAAAGAAGAGTTGTATATGATGCAACCAGAAGTTTATGTCAATCCTAAAGGTGTTAAAAAAATATGCAAACTCCAGCGATTCATCTATGGACTGGTGTAAGCATCTCAGAGTTGGAATATACGCTTTGATAAGTTGATCAAAGCATATAGTTTTATATGGACTTACGATGAAGCCTGTATTTACAATAAAGTGAGTGGGAGCACTACAGCCTTTCTGATTAGTATATGTGAGTGACATATTGTTGATCAGAAATGATGTAGAATTTTTCTGCAAAGCATAAAGGAGTGTTTTAAAGGAGTTCTTTAAAAAGAAAAAGACCTCAGTAAAAAGCTACTTATATATTGAGCATCAAGATCTATTGAGATAGATCAAGACGCTTGATAAGATTTTCAATGAGTACATACCTTGGCAAGATTTTGAAATAGTTCAAAATGGAACAGTTAAAGAAAGAGTTCTTGCCTGTGTTGCAAAGGTATGAAATTGAGTAAGACTCAAATCCCGACCACAGCAGAAAATAGAAAGAGAATGAAAAGTCATTCCCTATGCCTCAGTCATAGGTTCTATAAAGTATGCTATGCTTTGTACCAGACCTATTGTATACCTTGCTCTGTATTTGGCAAGGGAGTACAATAGTGATCTAGGAGTAGATCACTGGACATTGGTCAAGAATATCCTTAGTAAGGACTAAGGAGATGTTTCTCGATTATGGAGGTGATAAAAGAGTTTGTTGTAAAAGTTACATCAGTGCAAACTTTTACACTGATCCAGATGACTCTAAGTGTCAATCTGGATACATATTGAAAGTGGGAGCGATTAGCTAGAGTAGCTCCGTACAGAGCATTGTAGACATAGAATATTTGCAAAATACATACGGCTCTGAATGTGACAGACCCGTTGACTAAGCTTCTCTCACGAGCAAAACATGATCACACCTTAGTACTCTTTGGATGTTAATCACATAGCGATGTGAACTAGATTATTGACTCTAGTAAACCCTTTGGGTGTTGGTCACATGACGATGTGAACTATGGGTGTTAATCATATACAGATATGAATATTGGTGTTAAATCACATGACGATGTGAACTAGATTATTGACTCTAGTGCAAGTGGGAGACTGAAGGAAATATGCCCTAGAGGCAATAATAAAGTTATTATTTATTTCCTTATAATCATGATAAATGTTTATTATTCATGCTAGAATTGTATTTACCGGAAACATAATATATGTGTGAATACATAGACAAACAAAGTGTCACTAGTATGCCTCTACTTGACTAGCTCGTTAATCAAAGATGGTTATGTTTCCTAACCATGAACAATGAGTTGTTATTTGATTAACGAGGTCACATCATTAGTAGAATGATCTGATTGACATGACCCATTCCATTAGCTTAGCACCCGATCGTTTAGTATGTTGCTATTGCTTTCTTCATAACTTATACATGTTCCTATGACTATGAGATTATGCAACTCCCGTTTACCAGAGGAACACTTTGGGTACTACCAAACGTCACAACGTAACTGGGTGATTATAAAGGAGTACTACAGGTGTCTCCAATGGTCGATGTTGGGTTGGCGTATTTCGAGATTAGGATTTGTCACTCCGATTGTCGGAGAGGTATCTCTGGGCCCTCTCGGTAATACACATCACATAAGCCTTGCAAGCATTACAACTAATATGTTAGTTGTGAGATGATGTATTACGGAACGAGTAAAGAGACTTGCCGGTAACGAGATTGAACTAGGTATTGGATACCGACGATCGAATCTCGGGCAAGTAACATACCGATGACAAAGGGAACAACGTATGTTGTTATGCGGTCTGACCGATAAAGATCTTCATAGAATATGTAGGAGCCAATATGGGCATCCAGGTCCCGCTATTGGTTATTGACCAGAGACGTGTCTCGGTCATGTCTACATTGTTCTCGAACCCGTAGGGTCCGCACGCTTAAGGTTACGATGATAGTTATATTATGAGTTTATGCATTTTGATGTACCGAAGGTTGTTCGGAGTCCCGGATGTGATCACGGACATGACGAGGAGTCTCGAAATGGTCGAGACATAAAGATTGATATATTGGAAGCCTATGTTTGGACATCGGAAGTGTTCCGGGTGAAATCGGGATTTTACCGGGTTACCGGGAGGTTACCGGAACCCCCAGGGAGCCATATGGGCCTTCATGGGCCTTAGTGGAAAGGAGAAAGGGGCAGCCCAAGGGGGCTGCGCGCCTCCCCCCTTCCCCTAGTCCTATTAGGACTAGGAGAGGTGGCCGGCCACCCCTCTCCCTCTTTCCCCCTTGGGAATCCTAGTTGGAATAGGATTGGGGGGGAGTCCTACTCCCGGTAGGAGTAGGACTCCTCCTGCGCCCTCCTCCTTGGCCGGCGCCCCTCTCCCCCCCTTGGCTCCTTTATATACTGAGGTAGAGGCACCCCAAACACACAAGTTGACACAAGTTGATCCACGTGATCGATTCCTTAGCCGTGTGCGGTGCCCCCTGCCACCATATTCCTCGATAATACTGTAGCGGAGTTTAGGCGAAGCCCTGCTGCTGTAGTTCATCAAGATCGTCACCACGCCGTCGTGCTGACGGAACACTTCCCCGACACTTTGCTGGATCGGAGTCCGGGGATCGTCATCGAGCTGAACATGTGCTCGAACTCGGAGGTGCCGTAGTTTCGGTGCTTGATCGGTTGGATCGTGAAGACGTACGACTACTTTCTCTACGTCATGTCATCGCTTCCGCAGTCGGTCTGCATAGGGTACGTAGACAATACTCTCCCCCTCGTTGCTATGCATCACATGATCTTGCGTGTGCGTAGGAAAAATTTTGAAATTACTACGAAACCCAACAGAATGTACTGTCAAATTCACACCATAGAGCAATGATGAATAAAGTCTATCACTACATGCATATATGGCTGGTGGAGGCTCTATGGTTATAATGTTTTTGCGAAAAGCCAATTTTTTTCCTACTGCAAAGGAATAAATTTATTTAACTATCATGGTGGTTGTTAAACATTGAGAATGGTTGACAGCATTCTCAATCCCAATTAAAAGTACTCATTAAAACCCAACAATATTAATTAAAGTAACATGATGAGATTCACATGATAATCCAAATACTAGATACTCAAGATGTCCATAACTGGGGACACGGCTAATCATGATTAGTTTGTACATTCTGCAGAGGTTTGCGCACTTTTCCCCACATGACTCGATCTCCTCCGTTTGGTTTCTCGCACTACATGGTGTTTGACAAACGGATGACCAAGACATAGTCTTTCAGAAGCGCCTTTATCTTACGTAGAGGGTAGACCGTACCAATCTACATCCCCTACATGTGCTAGTCTACCCAGTAAGAGTTTGCACAACTTGGTCAACTATGCTAGAGCCCATAATAGCATGTGGCTGCACACGGAAGTTTCTAGTTTGAATAATCTCATGATCCCTTTGAGCCTGGGTGGCGGTCCGAAGAAAAATAGGCAAGTCCTGGAAACCCAGGTGCCTAGACAGGCAAGTCTTGGAGTAACCAGGTGCCTCAATCCACCCAGATGTGTGTTTAAGTTGCCACCTTAAATAAACCATTGATTAACAATCTCACATCTGTCATGAAAATTCACTCACCCAATCCATGTCTACTAGCATAGCATGGCATAATAAGCAAACGTAGAAGTAACTCCCAAGGGTTGAAAATAAAATAGGTAATAGGTGCTACCTCAATCTACTTCCCAAAACCCACAATTTAATTCAGATCCTAATCATGCAATTGTTTGAGTATTGAAACTAATGCATAAAAACTTGGTAATAAGGAAGTATGATCAAAGTGTGAACTTGCCTGCAATGTTGATGAAGATGATTCGCACTCAAAACTCTTGATAGTTCTACTCGTCACACTCCGGTCAATCTATCGTGAGCAAGCAATAGTAACCACACATAAGCAATCACTCAAAAGATCGGAAAGAACGAAGAGTACGATTTGGAAAACATCAAAACCAAGCGAATAACTTTTGCAACATAAAACAATTCCTAACAGTACCAAAATTATGTGAATTTGGCCTTATCAGAAAGTTCAGGTCAAGAGCTTCGATTTGCAAAAAGAATCACTCAAATCGGAGTTATAAAACTCCAGTTATGATCAAACGAAGTTCAAATACTAACCTACTTGAAATTCAAATTTTAAACTTTCAAAAACATGTTTAAGTTATTTTACTGGAAAGAGGGGATTGTAACGAAGAAGTGGGTGTTGGTTTCGGTGGATTTGGATAAACCAGCAAGAAGTTGTGCTAAAAAGAAGATCAGGGACTAAACTGTAAATAAAATACTCACTCATGGGTCCCTGGCCGAAAATAAAAAGAAAAAGAAAAACTCTACAGAACGAATGTTCGCTGCCGAATGCTAACTGACGAATCTGTTCACTGCTGAACCTAACCTAATGAACGTTCGCTAAATAGCTGGTAAATAAAAAAGAAACAAGTTATATATAAAAAAAAACGAAACGAAAACCGGTCGGTTTTATTACCGGGTCGGGCGGTTCGACGAAACTGTCAGGTCGGCGTAAACCGGCGGCTAGGGCATGTCCGCCGTGTTCGACGGACGGCGGCGGACGGCTCCGGCGAACGGGGCGTCGGCGGCGTCGGTGGTGGTGCTGCGCGACGGCTGACGCTGGCGGAGTGCGGCGACGAGATGCGAGGCGGCGGCGGATCTGGCGGCGCGAGCAGAGAGAGAGGGGCGGCGGCGGCAGATCTCGCCGACGGCGGTGGTTGCGGCGAGTCGGGGAGAGGCAGCGGCGATGAGAGAGAAAAGGGGGCCGGGGAGTCCGGGGCACGCTTATAAAGGCAGGGGAGGGGGCTCCGAGGCGTGGAGGAGGGGGCAAGGCGGCGCGGAGTCCGGAGGCGGCACGGACGTCGAGGCGGCAGCGCTGCGGCGTGCGGCGGGAGGAGTCCCGCCCGGGAGGAAGGGGCGCGCGGGCGTCGGGCTGGGCCGTGGCCTGGCTGGTTGGCTGGGTCGGCCCAGTTCGGCGGAAAGGAGTTTTTTTGTTTTTTTTATAAAGCGTTTTAACAGACAAATAAAAACAGAATAAAAATATATATTATATAGGCATATAATATATGAAAATCTTCAGAAAAAGATTTCCTACAAGCTAAACATTTTTGTAAGATCAAATAAAATACACACAAATTCAAATAAAGCAAAGAGTGCTTCTACTCTAGTAAAATCCAGTAAAAAACATTTTTAAAATACCAAAATTAATTCAAATTTATTTCTCTCCAATTTTCTGATGTAGGGAATCATGTTACCCTATTTTCCCTATATTTTATTTTTTGGAGAAAAATAATTTGGATAAAACTGAAATAACTCCAAATTGCAAATAAATTCAAAAGAACTTTGAATTTCATTCTTTGAAACTCCCAACTCATATTTCATATGTTTTGAAGAAGTCATTTTATCTTCGCTCGTGAAAATCATTGAGTTGCATAAAGTTCCTGGGTTGGAAATATTTTCCAAATGAAATTCAAATATTTTCAACACCCCTTGTCATTTAAATAAATGGAAGAAGTCATGTTATCTTCACTCTAGGGTTTTGTGGTGAAAAGAATTTGAATTCACGGAGATCACGAATGCAAAAATGAAAGTTTGGGAAAGTCCTTTTATTCCCTCTCATTTAACTTTCAAAAAGTTTGAAATTCACTCACTTTCAGTCAATCAATCAAACAATCAATCAAAACTATCTATTTAATATAACATTCCACAATTTAGAATTTTGGGATGTTACAAACCTACCACCCTTAAATTGAATCTCGTCCTCGAGATTCGGAGAGGCTAGCAAGAAATAGGTTAGGGTTTGGGGGTCTTCAAAAAAAATCCATCGATCGTCTCAGGGGGGTCTGGGGTGCTACCACCCTTAGAAACATTGATACGGTTCCATCCAAACTCATATACTCCATCCTTATTCATGACTGTGTCGGTCTTCCCAGATCTCGGGAAATTCCATCTCTGGGCTCTTCCGGTAGTGGCATAACTTTTCCTCAATACTTCTGTCCTTTTATCTCGGTACGGCTATTCCGAGACTGGTCTTCTTAGCTGACGGGTCTGGCGCCAATACTAAACAACTATCGATATCTCATGGTGGTCAACAATTTATGGTTTCTCCTGCAGAAAATGGGTCTGGGCTTCATTCTCACCGTATGACCTACGTTTGGCAACAGCTGCCTTGTACAAGGGGGAAATTGCTATACCACTCTACGGTTCAAACAAGGCTTTGATCGTCGTCTCTCTACTATAGGTAAGTCACTCAGATTTACCATCCCACATAGCAAGGCGAATAATAAGAGTAAGTCGGTATGGTGATCAATCCATCCCGCACCCAAATCATTACCTTGTACATGGTTTAGCGAATCTCGCATTCTAACACTCGGTCATCCTCACAAGCATTGCAGAATTTCTCTTGTCGTCGAACCAAATTCGGATAAATCCATTGATTCTGCAAGCCAAACAAACATCTATCGTTCCCTAACAACTCCCAGGTTTTCCGTTGCTCCTATAAAATCGACGGTGGGTAAAGGCATATCCTCTTCCAAGGGTTTTCCTTCAGCAAGAGTGTGCTTGCTTCTTGGCAGGTCCTAGGGCCTGTGGGTTATGGCCCATCTCATCACTTGTAGTCCTTGAACATATCATCGGCAGCTGAGCATTATTCCAACTTCCAACTTCCTAGTATTCTTAATTCCATACAATGGTAATGTTTTTCTTCATTCTATTTGTACCAAACTAAGACGTGATTACTCAGACTCATCATGGAATTTCCATTGATCCATATTTCCAACATCATACCTCCTTTATATCCAATAGTAATTCATCTCTTCATCCTCGTGGGATATCCCACATACCGAGATAGAAACTTATACTTATGAAGTCCATACTCCACTTCGTGGAACATCATTATCCTTTCCAGGGTCAAGCGTCCTTACAGGGGAATATTGGCCATCTCTGCATGGCACTTCTTCAACTGGGAAACGTGAAACACATCATGAACTTCTGACAGTCCTTCGGGTGACTCCAAATTGTTGGCCACTTCTCCCATACGCTCCACACTTGGTATGGTCCTACAATTCTCGGGGCTAACTTTCCTTAATTCCAAATCATTTAACTCCTCGCAGAGGGGACACACGAAGACATGCTCTGTCTCCAATTTCATAGACTACCTCCTTGCATTTTTGAGTCTGCATAACTCTTCTGCCACGACTGAGCTACCTTCAGTCTATCTCGAATCCACTTAACATTCTCTTCTAAATCCTTGATCACATTTGGTCCAAACAACTGACGGTCTCCAACTTCATCCCACATCAACGGTGTCTGGCTTCTTATCCCATACAAAGCTTCAAAAGGGGCCATCTTTAAACTAGCTTGGTAACTGTTGTTGTATGAGAACTCCACGTAAGGTAGATTATCATCACTACTAGATCCATAATCTAGCGCACACGCTCTCAACATGTCCTCCAGAATCTGATTGACTCTCTCGATTTATCCATCTGTCTGCGGATGGAAGGCTGTGCTGAACTCTAGCCTAGTACCCAAAGTCTGGTGCAGCTGATTCCAAAACTTTGAGGTAAACTGTGTTCCTCTATCTGATACGATGGTCCTCGGAACTCCATGCAGACACACGATCCTGGTCATATATATCTTGGCCAACTTCGCACTTGTATAAGTGGTTTTCGCTGGGATAAAGTGAGGCACTTTGGTCAAGCGAATCAACTACTACCCAGATAGAATCATATCCCGTTCGGGTTCTGTGAAATCCGGTAATGAAATCCATGCCAAGCTTATCCCACTTCCATTCGGGTATCGGCATAGGCTGTAGTAATCCTGCTGGCTTCTGATGCTCTGCTTTTACTCTCTCTGGCATATATCACCTACGACTACATACTCCTCAATATCCTTCTTCATACCAGTCCACCAGAAACACTCCTTCAAATCCAAATACATCTTGGTGTTTCCAGGGCGAATCGAGAATGGTGAGTCATGAGCCTCCTGAAGTATTAACTTCCTGATCTTTGCACTATTGGGAACATATACACGGTCCTCGAACCTTAAGATGTCGTGCTCATCCTTACGAAAACCTTTGGCCTTTCCTTTGCTCATTCTCTATTTTAACTCAGCCATCTCTTTGGCATCCTTCTGAGCTTCACGAATCTTTCCCAACAATGTAGACTGAACTTCCATTGCTGCAACAAAACCTTTGGGAACAATCTCCAACCGAAGTTCCCTGAGATCCTCTGCTAACTTCCTGGTAATCCTCCGCTTATGAGGGTATTCGTCCTTGTTTTCTTTATGGTTGTGTCCTATTTCTCCACAAAGCTTGTATTCACAAGGTTTCTTCATATCCTTTCCATAAGGCTTCAACTTCTGGGACACAAACCGGGATCTTTGCAGAGTCAACTTAAATTCTTCCCAAGTGGTTACTCTTTGCCATCCATTGATGGTTTGGTACATCCTCTACCAGGTAGTGGCATCTCTTTCAAAGCACTTAAGAGCATGCTGGGTCATATCCTTTCCGGCTATAGGGTTATTCTCCAAGTGATCCTCCATGTTCTGAATCAATCGATCTGTCTCCAATTGACTCATCGGTCCAAATAATATGAGCTCGTCTCCATTCATCCTCTATTGGGTCCATGGGTTTTGGGGTGGGATAAGAGAGAGAGAGAGAGAGGGATGCACACAATACAAACAAAAGTTTTGAAAAGGTAGATTTTATTGTGGCTGTCGGAAAAACAACAAACAAATGACAGCTCACAATCGTCGCATCTAACGTAAGTATATAACAGGGGTTGGGTCTTCTAATGGTCTATAGATCTCAATGTCATCAACTCTTCAAGTCTTGGTCATGTCTCCGATGACTCCTTCTGATCATACTTGTCCTTCTCAAGTTCTTTTACCAGATCATCTCTGTTGATGCGAAGTCTCTCATGACATCCTTTAATATTTCTGGGGTTTCATTACAAACTTCTGGGTTTCAACATCCTTGGCATGAACCATGATCCTACTATCCTTCAGTCCTGACGAAAACTTTGATGTCTCAAGGTTTTGCTCCTCCAGCTTGGCTACTTTTAGTTTCTAGTTCCTGAGTGCTTCACGAACTGCTTCCTTGTCAAATATGACTTCCTAAAGTCCATCTTAAAATCCTTGATGTAATACTCCAGATCCTGGCGATACACCAGCTAAGGTTAAAACTGCATCCTTTGCTGACAGATGCTCCATCAGCCTTCTACCATCCAATCCTTCCATGCATCTACATGCTTAACTCAGCCCGGTGATAATAGCATAGGCGAACGATAACATCATGAAGTCCATGTTTCTGCTCTTGTCATCTCCATGAGCTATCATTCCATAATTGATATCTCCTGTCTTGGGGTTCCTTAACAAAACTTTGAGTTCTAATGCTCCACGTTCAGGTCTTTCTCCGATACACCTTGATCTCGGGTATTGACAGCTTCCATAGTCTGAAAAGTTCCATAAGGGTAGCCTTCCTAGGACATAAAAATCTGGGAATTCTTCATATCTCCTAGTCTTCGAAGTCTTTATCCGCCGTAGTTCCATCATTATAATGCTTGGTAAAATTCTCTTCATTCCGAAGTGGTCTTAGTTGTCCGATATCTGGTCCTTCTTGGAGTGGTCTCATCAGTCGAATCTTCGAGTAGTCAAAAAGGGGAAAGGGGTATGGTCTCACTAAAAGGGAATATTTGAATAAGCTCAGAAGAGAAGAGAGGTAAAAGATTCTTTTGAAAAGAAGGTAGTAGAGAAAAAATCTTTCCTATTGGCTTGCCAGTTTCTAGGGTCACATCCTACAGTCAACATGTGCTCTGATACCATCTTGTAGCGACACGACCCGAATGGGTCAAGTCTCTATGCTTAAGTGTCATCCCTGGATCGGTATGCTGACACACACAGTACTCGAGGATTTATAACAGAGGTAAATCACATGTATAAAGTAGCGTAAATACTATTACCTCATTCCAAAATAGAGGAAGTAACGAGGTTGTGGATTCCCATCAACACCAACGGCAAAGTTGAGTGTAGAAATCGTAACCCTAACGTATCACTTACTCGTCGTAAGATCCTGCAATATGAGATGTTGCAGCCACAAAGGGTCAGTACATTGAATGTACTGGCAAATTCACACCATAGAGCAATGATGAATAAAGTCTATCACTACATGCATATATGGCTGGTGGAGGCTCTATGGTTATAATGTTTTTGTGAAAAGCCAATTTTTTTCCTACTGCAAAGGAATAAACTTATTTAACTATCATGGTGGTTGTTAAACATTGAGAATGGTTGACAGCATTCTCAATCCCAATTAAAAGTACTCATTAAAACCCAACAATATTAATTAAAGTAACATGATGAGATTCACATGATAATCCAAGTACTAGATACTCAAGATGTCCATAACCGGGGACACGGCTAATCATTATTAGTTTGTGTACTCTGCAGAGGTTTGCGCACTTTTCCCCACATGACTCGATCTCCTCCGTTTGGTTTCTCGCACTACATGGTGTTTGAGAAACGGATGACCAAGACATAGTCTTTCAGAAGCGCCTTTATCTTACGTAGAGGGTAGACCGTACCAACCTACATCCCCTACATGTGCTAGTCTACCCAGTAAGAGTTCGCACAACTTAGTCAACTATGCTAGAGCCCATAATAGCATGTGGCTGCACACGGAAGTTTCTAGTTTGAATAATCTCATGATCCCTTTGAGCCTGGGTGGCGGTTCGAAGAAAAACAGGCAAGTCCTGGAAACCCAGGTGCCTAGACAGGCAAGTCCTGGAGTAACCAGGTGCCTCAATCCACCCAGATGTGTGTTTAAGTTGCCACCTTAAATAAACCATTAATTAACAATCTCACATCTGTCATGGAAATTCACTCACCCAATCCCGTCTACTAGCATAGCATGGAATAATAAGCAAACGTAGAAGTAACTCCCAATGGTTTGAAAATAAAACAGGTAATAGGTGCTACCTCAATCTACTTCCCAAAACCCACAATTTAATTCACATCCTAATCATGCAATTGTTTGAGGATTGAAACTAATGCATAAAAACTGGGTAATAAGGAAGTATGATCAAAATGTGAACTTGCCTGCAATGTTGATGAAGATGATTCGCACTCAAAACTCTTGATAGTTCTACTCGTCACACTCCGGTCAATCTATCGTGAGCAAGCAATAGTAACCACACATAAGCAATCACTCAAAAGATCGGAAAGAACGAAGAGTACGATTTGGAAAACATCAAAACCAAGCGAATAACTCTTGCAACATAAAACAATTCCTAACAGTACCAAAATTATGTGAATTTGGCCTTATCAGAAAGTTCAGGTCAAGAGCTTCGATTTGCAAAAAGAATCACTCAAATCGGAGTTATAAAACTCAAGTTATGATCAAACGAAGTTCAAATACTAAACTACTTGAAATTCAAATTTTAAACTTTCAAAAACATGTTTAAGTTATTTTACTGGAAAGAGGGGATCGTAACGAAGAAGTGGGCGTTGGTTTCGGTGGATTTGGATAAACCAGCAAGAAGTTGTGCTAAAAAGAAGATCAGGGACTAAACTGTAAATAAAATACTCACACATGGGTCCCTGGCCGAAAATAAAAAGAAAAAGAAAAACTCTACAGAACGAACGTTCGCTGCCAAAGACTAACTGACGAATCTGTTCACTGCTGAACCTAACCTAAAGAATGTTCGCTAAATAGCTAGTAAATAAAAAAGAAACAAGTTATATATATAAAAAAAGAAACGAAAACTCACTAGTAGAAAAAGGGTCAAATGTGAGACACATTAGTCCCGGTTTGTAACAGAACAGGCACTAATGTGTCCATTAGTGCCGGTTCCAACGGCTAGGCGGGGGGAGCTCTTTAGTACCGGTTTGTGGCGAACCTTTAGCACCGGTTCGTGCCACGAACCGGTACTAAAGAAAGTGGTGGCAGGATGTTGTCAGAGTGGGGCCCTTCCAGCACCTTTAGTACCGGTTCGTGGCACGAACCGGTACTAAAGGTCGTCCTATATAAACCCTTCGTCCACCCGCACTTTGTTCTTCCCCCTTTCCCCTCTCCCTCTCCTCTGTTCTTCCCTTCTTCCTCTCGAGTTCATCACAAAATTTGCCCCAAATTTGTCAAGATTTGCAGGCCCCCATCCATTCAAATGATCACCAAGGTTAGCAACTTTGTCCTTTCATCTCTCATTGCTAGATTAGCTCTTGCATTGGTTTATATAGTGATTAATTGTGGGTTTTAGTAATTTGGGAGGAATTATATGTGGTAGTATTTGTTTTATATGCAATTTGAGGTCAAAATAACACTTAGTTTGCATATTTATGTGTGGTTTACTTAGTGCCTTCTAAATCTCCGTCGTAACCACCGTCGATCGCCCGCACCGTCCCATCGCCGGCACCACCTTGTGGTGAGCCTCTTGTTCATGAAATTTTATACAAAAAATTGATGTTTGTGTGATTTGGATATATAGTTACTCGTATAATTATCTTACCCGTACGTTGTTTGTTATACATAGTGCCATGGTTTTGATATCCGTCCCCATCGGCCCTCGTCCTTGTTATGATTCGGATGTGGTATATTCTCTTTTAAAACTATTTGTTGCATTTCGTGTTTATGACAAATTATGCCCATCAAGTTGACATAGATATTTTTATCTAGGAGGTATGTGAACCGGAAATTCCAACCGACCCTATTGTTGAGAGGTTAAATTTAGTTGAAAGAGAAAACGAGTACTTGAAAGAAAAATTGAAAAGAATTGAGGGGGAGAAGATGGAATTGGAGTTGCATGTTGCCGATGTCGTCGATGATCACAAGATCAAGATGGAGAAAATGCGCTTGAAGATTAGAAAGATTAGAAAATATGCCATCGATAGTGAGGCTTGGTATCATTATGCTGTTGGATCAATTGTTACCTTAGTTGCGATCTTGATCGCATTTGTTGTTGCATTTAAATGCTTTAGCTAGAGAGTTATTTGTTTGTTGCATTTAAGTGTTGTATGAACTTGTATTAATTTGGTCTATTCGGTGTTGTGTAATGAAGATGAGCCGGCAATGGATGTACGATGATCGATGCTCTCCCCAGTTCATTGAGGGCGTGCATACTTTTCTGCTTGCGGCTGAGGCAAACAAGCGGGCGGATGGTTTTATGCCTTGTCCATGTGCTGGCTGTAAGAATGGTCACAACTACTCTACGTCAAGAACCATTCACGTCCACCTGTTTGAGTCCGGTTTCATGCCCCACTATAATGTTTGGACCAAGCATGGAGAAAGAGGGGTTATGATGGAAGACAATGAAGAAGAAGAGGACGACGACAGCTATCCTGGCCATGGGTTCCCTGAATACGATGATACAACAATGGGGGAAGAAGTTGAGCCGGTAATGCGGGAAGAAGCTGAGCCGGCAATGCGGGAAAAAGCTGAAGAAGAGGCATCAGATGAGCCCGTTGATGATCTAGGTCGGGCCATTGCCGATGCAAAGAGAAACTGCGCAAGTGATTTGGAGAAGAAGAAGTTGCAGCACATGTTAGAGGATCACAAAAAATTGTTGTACCCGAATTGCGTAGGTGACAAGAAAAAGCTGGGCACCACACTGGAATTGCTGCAATGGAAGGCAGAGAATGGTGTATCTGACAAGGGATTTGGAAAGTTACTGGTAATGATAAAGGATATGCTTCCAAAGGACAACGAATTGCTCGAGAGTACGTACGAAGCAAAGAAGGCTGTCTGCCCTCTAGGGTTAGAGGTGCAGAAGATACATGCATGCCCTAATGATTGCATCCTCTACCACGGTGAGTACGAGGATTTGAATGCTTGCCCGGTATGTGGTGCATTGCGCTATAAGATCAGCCGCGACGACCCTGGTGATGTCGAGGGCGAGCGCCCCAGGAAGAAGATTCCTGCCAAGGTGATGTGGTATTCTCCTATAATACCACGGTTGAAACGTTTGTTCCAAAACAAAGAGCATGCCAAGGCAATGCGATGGCACAAAGAAGACTGTAAGAAATACGGAAAGTTGAGAGTACCCGCTGACGGGTCGCAGTGGAGAAAAATCGAAAGAAAGTACGGGAAGGAGTTTGCAAATGACGCAAGGAGCGTATGGTTTGGTCTAAGCGCAGATGGCATTAATCCTTTTGGGGAGCAGAGCAGCAACCATAGCACCTGGCCTATGATTCTATGTTTGTATAATCTTCCTCCTTGGTTATGCATCAAGCGGAAGTTCATTATGATGCCAGTGCTCATCCAAGGCCCTAAGCAACCTGGCAACGACATTGATGTGTACCTAAGGCCATTAGTTGAAGAACTCTTACAACTGTGGAATGGAACAGGTGTACATGCGTGGGATGAGCACATGGGGGAAGAATTTGACCTAAAGGCGTTGCTTTTCGTGACCATCAATGATTGGCCTGCTCTCAGTAACCTTTCAGGACAGACAAACAAGGGATACCGCGGATGCACGCACTGTTTGGATGATACCGACAATATATATTTGAATAGTTGTAAGAAGAATGTGTACCTGGGACATCGTCGATTTCTTCCGAGCAGGCATCCCGTAAGAAAGAAAGGCAAGCATTTCAAAGGTGAGGCGGATCACCGGACGAAGCCTCTCCACCGTACTGGTGCTGATGTACATGATATGGTCAAGGATTTGAAGGTGATATTTGGAAAGGGTCCTGGCGGACAACCTGTTCCGAAGGACGCTGACGGACGCGCACCCATGTGGAAGATGAAATCTATATTTTGGGACCTGCCATATTGGAAAGACCTAGAGGTCCGCTCCGCAATCGACGTGATGCACGTGACGAAGAATCTTTGCGTGACCCTGCTTGGCTTCTTGGGCGTGTATGGGAAGACAAAAGATACACCCGAGGCACGGGAGGACCAGCAACGTATGCACGGAGAAGACGGCATACATCAGGGTCATGCAAGCTATGCTCTTACCAAAGAAGAGAAGGAAATCTTCTTTGAATGCCTGCTCAGTATTAAGGTACCGTCTGGCTTCTCGTCGAATATAAAGGGAATAATAAACATGGCAGAGAAAAGTTCCAGAACCTAAAGTCTCATGACTGCCACGTGATTATGACGCAACTTCTTCCGGTTGCATTGAGGGGGCTTCTACCGGAAAACGTTCGATTAGCCATTGTGAAGCTATGTGCATTTCTCAATGCAATCTCTCAGAAGGTAATCGATCCAGAGATCATACCAAGGTTACAGAATGATTTGGTGCAATGTCTTGTCAGTTTCAAGTTGGTGTTCCCACCATCCTTCTTCAACATCATGACGCACGTCCTAGTTCACCTATGTGAAGAGATTAACGTTTTGGGTCCTGTATTTCTACACAATATGTTCCCCTTTGAGAGGTTCATGGGAGTCTTAAAGAAATATGTTCATAACCGTGCTAGGCCAGAAGGAAGCATCTCCAAGGGCCATCAAAATGAGGAGGTCATTGAGTTTTGTATTGACTTTATTCCTGACCTTAAGCCGATTGGTGTTCCTGAATTGCGGCATAAGGGCAGACTGGATGGAAAAGGCACGCTAGGAGGGGAACAAATAATATGTATGGACGGACATTCTCTCACTGAAGCACACTACACAGTTCTACAGAATTCCGCCTTGGTGGCTCCGTATATGGATGAACACAAGAATTTGCTACGCTCCAAACACCCGAAGCGGTCTGATGACTGGATTACACGTGAACAAACCAGGAGTTTCACCAGCTGGTTGCAGACACATACCATGCATGACACCTCTATTGAAGATGACCTGTACTTGCTGCCCCAGTTACCATCTTCGAATATAATGACTTTCAAAGGGTACGAGATAAATGGTAATACATTTTACACGATCGCCCAAGATAAGAAGAGCACCAACCAAAACAGTGGTGTCCGCTTTGATGCAGAAACCAAGACGGGAAAGGAAACATATTATGGTTATATACAGGACATATGGGAACTTGACTATTGACATGGTTTAAAGGTCCCTTTGTTTCGGTGCAAATGGGTCAATATGACACGAGGCGGGGTAACGGAAGACCCGCAGTACGGAATGACAACAGTGGATCTCAACAATCTTGCGTATGCAGACGAACCATTCATCCTAGCCAATGATGTGGCACATGTATTCTATGTGAAGGACATGTCTACCAAGCCAAGAAAAAGAAAATATAAGGAAGCGAATGCATCGTATGATGAGCCAAAGCGGCACATAGTTCTTTCTGGGAAGAGAAACATCGTGGGAGTGGATGACAAGACAGACAAGTCAGAAGATTATGAAAAGTTTGATGAAATTGCTCCATTTACAGTGAATATTGACCCGAGCATCCCATTAAATGATGAAGATTTTCCATGGTTATGGCGCAAAGGGACAAACGCGAAGAAAAAGTTTCACACCCAAAGATCTGGGATGTGATCGGCTTCACTATCATCACTTTCTTCTGTGTTTCACACCCAGAGGGGAATCTCTGTAATAGTTAGGGTAGTTATGTGTTTTGGCATTCGAAACGCGAAGAAATTTTATGTGCAAACAAATTCTTTCATGCCTTTACTGATTTTTTAAGTTAAGTTATTCACAAACTAGTGATTCACACTAATTTCAAATAATTCAAAATTTAAACTATTCAAATTTGAAAACTACAGGCACTAACAGAAAGTTTGTAATTTTTTGTACCTAAAGCAAAAATATTCACAAAGAAATTCTAAATACACAAAAAAAACACAAAAATAAATAAAGCAAAAAAAATAAAGAAAAAGCCCGCCTACTAGGCCAGAGCGACCAGCATACGACTAGAAACCCAACCTGTTGTTGGGCCAAGATGCAGGCCCGCAAAGGCCAAATGGGCCCACAGGGCAGCAAAGAACACGTAGGCCCAGTAGGCCTGCTTTGGAGAGGAGCTCGAGAGAGCGACCGCATGGGGGTTTATAAACCAGTGTGGTCGCCCCTCGGCTAGCGAGGTGGGACTAAAATTGCCGCACCGCACCTGCGCCAGCGCACCCCTTTAGTACCGGGTCGTGGCACAAACCAGTACTAAAGGGGGGGCCTTTAGTACCGGTTTGTGACACCACCCGATACTAAAGGGGGTCGCTTCCCGCCGCTTGGGCAGGCCAAAACTGGCCTTTAGTACCGGTTGGTGGAACAAACCGGTACTAAAGGCCCCTCCTATATAAGCAACACTTACGAAAATTTCAGTTTCTCATCTGGCTTCTTCTCCTCTGCACCGTCGCTCGCCGCCCCCGTACGTCTTCATCCCTCATCGCCGCCCCGTCCCCGTTGTCGCCGCCCCGTCGTCCCCGTCCCCGTCGTCCCCGTCATCACCGCCGCCCCGTCCCGGCCCGTCCCGCGTCGTCCCAG
>LT934120.1:4702402-4716341 GCA_900231445.1 Triticum turgidum subsp. durum | reverse complement strand
GCCTCGGCCCGTCCGTTCCCGTCCCCGTCGTCGCCGCCCCGTCCCTGTCCCCGTCGTCGTCATCCCCGTCGTCGCCGCGCCCGTCGCCGCCCCCCGTCGTCCCTCGCCTCGCCGGTGAGCGCACACACACACACATACATTTTTTGTTTTTTAGTTATACAAATAGTTAGAAATTTTTCTGTTTTTTTAGAAATTGTTAGAAATTTTTCTTTTTTCAGAAATAGTTAGAAATGTTAGAATTGTTAGAATAGTTAGAAATGTTAGAATTGTTAGAATAGTCAGAAATGTTAGAATTGTTAGAAATTTTTCTGTTTTTTAGTTATAGAAATAGTTATAAAAAAGTTAGAATTGTTAGAAATTTTTCTGTTTTTTAGTTATAGAAATTGTTATAAAAATGTTAGTTATATATATAGAAATGTTATAATTTTTTTCTGTTTTTTAGTTATAGAAATATTAGAAATGTTATAGAAATGTTAGTTATATATAGCATTGTTAGAAATGTTATAGAAATGTTAGTTATATAGAAATGTTAGAAATTTTAGTTATCAAAATCCAATCATTAAAAAAATATTACTTTTTGCGGGCATATAGCTAGTATTTGTTCTCGACGATGCCCGACCCGCATCCTCACCGTCGACACGTCCGCGACGACGTCCGGCTGACCCATGTCTGGGACTGGGCTCCGCCTGGCTGGCACTGGGAGGTGCTGCCTGGAGGGGCGCGCCGCTTGATGAGGAACCCGGCCCCGGGTCCTGTCGTCGACCCTGATCTCGTTTGGTGGCGTTCGCGTGGGCCAGTTTCGGCGCGGAGGGAGCCAGCCCAGCCGGAGGTGGTACATCGCCGTGTCAGGGAGGAGGACGAGCACGTCCATCGCTCCATGGTTGCGTTAGAGGGCGGCAGGTTCTCCAATACCTGGCAGTTTCTTCAGGGCTCTCACTTCAGCTATGATCCTATGAGGGTTCCTTCTCTTTGGGTGTCCACCGCCCGCGCCTCAGGAACCGCAAGTGTCCTAGATTCTTCTGTAGTATTCGATCTTTATTAGCTACCTAGCCAGTGATGTATTCGATATTATATCTATTATTCGAGACGATGTATTCGAGATTATATCTATTGTTCGAGACGATGTATTCGAGATTATATCTATTATTCGAGACGATGTTTTCAAGATTATATCTATTATTCGAGACGATGTATTCGAGATTATATCTATTATTCAAGATGATGTAATTTGAATACTAAATTGTTTTATATTTCTTTTGGATTAGTTAAATAAAAGCTATGGCGGACAATACCGGCAGAGAGGGAGATTAGGCCATGTTCGATATGATACGCCATCCTCACGGGCCAGATGATGATCAGAATGAAGAAGATTATGATGGCTCCGAATTTTTAAACAACACCGGAGAGGGTGATATGATATTCGATCGCAACGACCGAATTGATGAAGTCATGAACTATGATTATGATGATGACGAAGAAAATGTTGATCTTGAAACAACAAAGACCGGAGAGGTATATATATTTATATAAGCAGGCATCTGGTGATCATCATATGTTTTAAATGACTTGAAGATATATTAACGAATCGATCTTTGTTCTTTCAACCATCCGGATCGAGCAAATCTTCAGGCAAAAGGACGAAACGAGGCCCGAACAAAACGTTAAGGAGGGCGTAAAGTACAATATCGAGGCAATCAGACCTAATGGCGAACCATTAGCGCCTAAGAAGATTGCGGACAAGTTCGTTCATCAGTGTTGAGTTCTTGTGAAGGACCAACTCCCGATCTCCCTTCAAGAATGGAGAGAGCCAGCAAAGCCACGTCCAGATGTTACTTTTGTCGACAACAGACAAAAAGGTCTGCTTTGGGATACTCTCATGGAACATTTCACCCTACCAGATCATTTCACAGAAGCAGATGTGTACAAAGTCAAGGACACAGCTCTTAGGAAGATGGCGGTTGCATTCAAGAACCACAAGAATCGTGAATGGGACAAGTACGTCAAGGGAGGAAGGAAGACTCCAGTATTCGAGGGAACACTAGAGAACCAACATGCTCATTGGGACGATTTCGTGAAATTCAAGGATTCGGAATTAGCTAAGGAACGGTCGAGAATAAACAAGAAGAATGCCGAAAAAAAGGATAAGTTCCATAAGCTGGGGCCAGGTGGCTATGCGGTGGCAATGCCTAAGTGGGATAAGTCTGAGAAAGAGATGGAGGATGCAGGTGTCACTCCGGTTACTAAGAGCTGGCCCCCCAGGTGCAAGACTTGGTTCTATGCGCATGGGGGGGAGTTGGACCCGAAGACAGGCAATGTTTCGACGAAGGCAAGTCTGAAGGGAGCCGACGATGCGATACTTGTTGCAATAGAAGAGGCACGATCGGGGGTGTTCCAGCCCAACAGAGAGAACGACGAGCTTACGCGTGCCGTGGGAAATCCTGAACACCCGGGAAGAACACGAGGCAAGGGCGCTATTCCGTGGTATGAGGGGTTTTCAGACTGGAACACCGACTACAGAACCTGTGCGAGAAAGAAGATTGCAGAGGAGAAGAAGAGGAAGATGGAGGAGGAGCAGAGGAAGCGGGACTATGAACGCCTTCAAGGCCTAGAAGCAAGTCAAGAGGAATTGGCAGTCAAATTCCAGCGGCAGTAGGAGCAGATCGACTCACTTACCCAGCAAAGGGGGTCTCAGCAGCTGCAGCAGCTAGCGGATGATCCAGCATTGGATAGCACCGCCCCATCCATGCCGAGAAGCAGCGTGGGTTCCGCCCCGGATGATGCAATGCTGGATAGATACCCCGTGGATGACATCACGGAGAACACTAACTGCGAGCTACATGTCAAAATGAAGAACATATCCATGAAGGTGGCGGACGCCGTTGCTTTTGAAAATCCCCCCGAGGCAACCTTCCATTGCAACCCGATTCCAGCGGGCTATGCTCGTGTCTTGGTTGATGAGGTGGTGGACCCATATTCGGAGCTACAGCTTGACATTCCTGGAGGTGGTGACGAGCACTTTCTCGGAGAGGCCAAACATCGTATCATCCTATGGAAAAAGGATTGCATCATCTTTCGAAGGCCACCGACACCGCGTCAGCCGACTCCTCGTCGAAGTCCACCACCGAGTCAGCAGACTCCCACTCCTGCAAGTCCACCAAGTCCGGCAAAGTGTCAGGCCACTCCTCCTCCAAGTTCGGCAAAGTGTCAGGCCACTCCTCCTCCTCCAAGTCTGCCACAGCGTCAGACGTCCACTCCTCCTCCAAGTCCGGCACAACCTCAGGCCACTCCTCCTCCAAGTCCGGCACAGCTTCAGGCCACTCGTCCTCGTCCAACTCAGCCCCGTCAGCCATCTCCGCCGCCTCAGCAATCGCACAAGAGACACCCCGCAGCTATGGTGCATAGCGGTACGAGTCGAGGTAGTACAGGAAGTACAGGCGGAGGCAAGCGATATAAATATGGTCCAAGCCTCACGCCTCTTCCGCAGAGGCCTTATGACAAGTCCGAGGAGGAAAACGCAGCCATATCGAAGGTCGAGGTGGAAGCCCATTTTGCATCGAAACCGCAACCGCTGCCAAGGGAGAAAGTGCCTGAGGAAACGATTGACCACTTCATTCGTATGGCTCAACCACCAGCTCCCAAGCCTGTTCACACAGACTATGAGTGCCACATCAGAAAGTTAAATCGAGCACGTCTACATAAGGAGGCGAGCTCAGGATCGAGCAAACAACAAGCAGCTGTCAAAAATGTGTGAAAACCATTCCCCAGCTGGGAGAACAGGCGGCGCAATCGATCCCCTCGCTTGTTGTGCCAACAACACGTGATAGTACGCGCGCCCAATATTATTGTGGGCAAACAGTTTACGTTCCCGAGGTGGGCAATGTGGTAATAACCAAGGACCATATAATGCAGGCTGAAGTTCTCAACATCACTGTTGGACAACTCCTCGAGATCGAGCCCATGCCTGTGCTTACAGAGGATGAAATAAAACGGAAATATATCCGGGGCCAACCTTTGGTCGAGCCAGACAAGGTCAAGAACCTCCCAACGAGAATGTATGAATTGCATCAATGGTACATGAACATTACCAAGATTTTCAATCGATTGTCCCTCATGGTGAATGTCAAGGAGGAGCATTACTTCCATGTGAAAGCTCTGTCCGTTGAGTATTCTGAACTGTTTCAGTTATACAATCAAGACGCACTCGACAAATCTATCGTCAGTTGCTATTGTCTGTAAGTGATTTCTTTCTGTAATTTAAGTCTCAAGCTAGCTGTAGTGATCCTTTTGATCAATCATTACCTGTAATTATCCTCACTATATTCTTTTCTGTGGTATTATGCAGGATGAAGATGTATGAAATGAGAAAAGGTGGACGCTTTGGCATTGGGTTCATTGACCCAAACACCGTTAATCAATACACATGGCTAATAAATCCACATCATGAAAAGGCCGTAGAGGACAACATGCTAGAGTTCTTGAAGCGCCTCAAATACAATGAAGATATACTACTTCCTTACAACTTCCAGTGAGTCACACTGTCTTGTACTACAAATTCTCTGTTTTTGCCTACTAGCTAGCTACATGTTTTTGCTTACATATGCCCGCTTAATTAAGACATGCAAACGTGTGTGCATGCAGATTTCACTGGATCTTGTGTATCATTAAAGTTGACGCCGGAACAGTTGAAATACTGGACTCACTACTCAAAGCAAATACTGACTATAACATCTTGTTTGGGATAGTCAACAGGTAATTTCAATCATTATTAACTATATATCTCGGCCTATTTAGTTCGTCATTTCATGATATGAACTATTTAATAACCCCTTTATTCATTTTCTTTGTCGGCGGGCAGGGCTTGGGCAAGGTTCATCAGCGTCACGGAAGGCGAATGGAAAAAAAAGCTTAAATGGTTTCGACCCAAGGTAAGTAATTAAGTAGTACTAGCTAGCTAGCTAGCTGCCATCTCTTTAATTATCACGCTTGATTAATTATTATCTGATCAAATTCCATTCTCGTAAAGGCCCTGAAGCAGGCGCAGGGGACTGATCTGTGTGCATTCTGCGTTTGCGAGAACATTTGCATGATGGCGTCCGAAAGGAGCAGATCTCAAAGACAGGAATGGGTACGCTTGTCAGAACACTATTCACAATTTTTACACCATTATTGATATCTAGTCACACAACTAATACACATGCATATTGATCTCCTTCTTAACAGTTCAAAGAGGTGCGGGAGAAGCTCCTAGAAACGGAGCGCGTAGAAGCACTTCAAGAGGAAATAGCGGGATTTTTGCTCGACCAGGTCATAAATCCGAAGGGAGAATACTATTACCCGCTACCATGAACCACTTCCGATTGTCATCGTGCTCCAAAGGCACCAATTAGGCTAATGCCACTGGCTCCAAAGGCAACATGCATATGTAGGAGAAATTGTATATAGCTATACATGTGTGTATGTGTGAATTAATTAATATGGTGGTTTGTGAGACATTGATGATATATATATGCATGATTGGTTCTACTAGAAATTCTATTTATATATATATATATATATATATATATATATATATATATATATATATATGCATAACGTGTACAATGTGTAGTATCGTAAAATACCAGCAAACGAAAAAGAATTCAAATGGAAACACAAAATTAAATGACAAAGAAATCATAAAACGAAAAAAACCCCAAACCTTATAGTACCGGTTGGTCTTACAAACCGGTACTAAAGGGCTCCAGGCCCCCGGAGCTGGCTCGTGCCACGTGGTTGCCCTTTAGCACCGGTTCGTGCTGAACCGGTACTAAAGGGGGGGGGCCTTTAGTGCCCACACTTTAGTGCCGGTTATGGAACCGGCACTAAAGGGCCTTACGAACCGGTGCTATTGCCCGGTTCTGCACTAGTGACCGGTCGGTTTTATTACCGGGTCGGGCGGTTCGACGAAACTGTCGGGTTGGCATAAACCGGCGGCTAGGGCGTGTCCGGCGAGTCCGGCGAACAGCGACGGACGGCTGCGGCGAACGGGGCATTGGCGGCCTCGGTGGTGGTGCTGTGCGGCGGCGGACGCTGGCGGAGTGCGGCGGAGAGATGCGAGGCGGCGGCGGATCTGGCGGCGCGAGCAGAGAGAGAGGGGCGGCGGCGGCAGATCTCGCCGGCGGCGGTGGTTGCACGAGTCGGGGAGTGGCGGCGGCGAGGAGAGAGAAAAGGGGGCTGGGGAGTCCGGGGCGCGCTTATAAAGGCAGGGGAGGGGGCTCCGAGGCGTGGAGGAGGGGGCAAGGCGGCGCGGAGTCCGGAGGCGGCACGGACGTCGAGGCGGCGGCGCTACGGCGTGCGGCGGGAGGAGTCCCGCCCGGGAGGACGGGGCGCGCGGGCGTCGGGCTGGGCCGTGGCCTGGCCGGTTGGCTGGGTCAGCCTAGTTCGGCGGAAAGGAGTTTTTTTATAAAACGTTTTAACAGAGAAATAAAAATAGAATAAAAAATATATTATATAGGCATATAATATATCAAAATCTTCAGAAAAAGATTTCCTACAAGATGAACATTTTTTTAATATCAAATAAAATACACACAAATTCAAATAAAGCAAAGAGTGCTTCTGCTCTAGTAAAATCTAGTAAAAAACATTTTCATAATACCAAAATTAAATCAAATTTATTTCTCTCCAATTTTCTGATGTAGGGAATCATGTTACCCTATTTTCCATATATTTTATTTTTTGGAGAAAAATAATTTGAATAAAACTCAAATAACTCCAAATTGAAAATAAATTCAAAAGAACTTTGAATTTAATTCTTTGAAACTCCCAACTCATATTTCATATGTTTTGAAGAAGTCATTTTATCTTCGCTCGTGAAAATCATTGAGTTGCATAAAGTTCCTGGGTTGGAAATATTTTCCAAATGAAATTCAAATATTTTCAACACCCCTTGTCATTTAAATAAATGGAAGAAGTCATGTTATCTTCACTCTAGGGTTTTGTGGTGAAAATAATTTGAATTCATGGAGATCACGAATGCAAAAATGAAAGTTTGGCGAAACCAGATACAGGAAGTGTTGACCCGGATCAATTGAGTGCGAGCCCTTTTATCTTGAGCTGATTCTCCTTATTTTAGAGCTGTGGCGAAGGTAAATTGAGCTCTGGCCTGTGGGGAAGGAAAAGGCTCTGACGAAGCTCCAGGGATTACAGGAAGGTTTAGGCCGCAGCTCCAAACGGTCAGAAAAGGGGCTGGGCCTCCGGTTAATAGGTTAGTCCCAAAAGTAATATAAAAGTGTATAATAAAGCCCGTAATCATTCAAACCAGATAATAAAATAGCATGAATGCTTCATAAATTATAGATACGTTCGAGACGGATCAATGCTTGATAAGATTTTCAATGAGTATATACCTTGACAAGTTTTTGAAAGAGTTCAAAATGGACCAGTCAAAGAAGGAGTTCTTGTCTGTATTACAAGGTGTAAAATTGAGTAAGACTCAAAGCCCGACCACGGCAGAATATAGAAAGAGAATGAAAGTCATTCCCTATGCTTCAGTCATAGGTTCTATAAAGTATGCTATGTTGTGTACCAGACCTATTGTGTACCTTGCCATGAGTTTGGCAAGGGGGTACAATAGTGATCTAGAAGTAGATCACTAGACAGCAGTCAAAATTATCCTTAGTGAGGACTAAGGAAATGTTTCTCGGTTATGGGGGTGATAAAGAGTTCGTCGTAAAGAGTTACGTCGATGCAACTTTTACACCGATCCAGATGACTCTAAGTCTCAATCTGGATACATATTGAAAGTGGGAGCAATTAGCTAGAGTAGCTCCATGCAGAGCATTGTAGACATAGAATATTTGCAAAATACATACGGCTCTGAATGTGACAGACCCATTGACTAAACTCCTCTCACAAGCAAAACATGATCACACCTTAGTACTCTTTGGGTGTTAATCACATAGCGATGTGAACTAGATTATTGATTCTAGCAAACCCTGTGGGTGTTGGTCACATGGCGATGTGAACTATGGGTATTAATCACATACCGATGTGAACTATTGGTGTTAAATCACATGGTGATATGAACTAGATTATTGACTCTAGTGCAAGTGAGAGACTGAAGGAAATATGCCCTAGAGGCAATAATAAAGTTATTATTTATTTCCTTATTTTCATGATAAATGTTTATTATTCATGCTAGAATTGTATTAACCGGAAACTTAGTACATGTGTGAATACATAGACAAAACATAAGTGTCCCTAGTATGCCTCTACTTGACTAGCTCGTTTATCAAAGATGGTTATGTTTCCTAACCATAGACATGTGTTGTCATTTGATGAACGGGATCACATCATTAGGAGAATGATTTGATGGACATGACCCATCCGTTAGCTTAGCATTATGATCGTTACAGTTTTATTGCTACTGCTTTGTTCATGACTTATACATGTTCCTCAAACTATGAGATTATGCAACTCGCGAATACCGGAGGAACAATTTGTGTGCTACCAAACGTCACAACGTAAATGGGTGATTATAAAGGTGCTCTACAGGTGTCTCCGAAGGTGTTTGTTGGGTTGGCATAGATCGAGATTAAGATTTGTCACTTCGTGTTTCGGAGAGGTATCTATGGGCCCTCTCGGTAATACTCATCACTATAAGCCTTGCAAGCATTGTGACTAATGAGTTAGTTGCGGGATGAAGTATTATGGAACAAGTAAAGAGACTTGCCTGTAACGAGATTGAACTAGGTATGATGATACCGACGATCGAATCTCGGGCAAGTAACATACCGATGACAAAGGGAACAACGTATGTTTATGCAGTTTGACCGATAAAGTTCTTCGTAGAATATGTAGGAGCCAATATGAGCATCCAGGTTCCGCTATTGGTTATTGACCGGAGATGTGTCTCGGTCATGTCTACATAGTTCTCGAACCCGTAGGTCCGCACGCTAAATGTTCGATGACGATTTGTATTATGAGTTATGTGATCTGATGACCGAAGTTTGTTCGGAGTCCCGGATAAGATCACGGACATACCGAGGAGTCTTGAAATGGTTGAGACATAAAGATTCATATATTGGAAGGTTGCATTTGGACATCGGAATGGTTCCGAGTGGTTTGGGCATTTTTCCGGAGTACCGGGAGGTTACCGGAACCCCCCAGGAGAAGTAATGGGCCTATTGGGCCATATTGGAGGAGAGGAGAGAGGCCACAAGGGAGGGGCGCACCCTCCCCTTGCCCAAAACCGAATTGGATTAAGGGAGGGGGCCGACCCCCCTCTTTCCTTCTTCCTCTCTCTCCCTTCCCTTTCCCTTCAGTGGGAGAAAGGAAATGGGGGGGGGGCTAATCCTACTTAGACTAGGAGCCAAGTAGGACTCCCCCCTGGCGCGCCCAACCTGTCCGGCCTCCTCTCTCCCTCCCTCCTTTATATACGTGGCCAGGGGGCACCCCATAGACACACAAGTTGATTATTTAGCCATGTGTGGTGCCCCCCTCCACAGATGTCCACCTCGGTCATATCGTTTTAGTGCATAGGTGAAGCCCTGTGTTGGTAACTTCATCATCACCATCATCATGCCGTCGTGCTGACGAAACTCTACCTCGACCTCAACAGGATCTAGAGTTCGTGGGACGTCACTGAGCTGAACGTGTGCAGATCGCGGTGGTGCCGTACCTTCAGTGCTAGGATCGGTCGGAGCGTGAAGAGTATGACTACATCAACCGCGTTGTCATAGCGCTTACGCTTTCGGTCTAGAAGGATACGTAGACAACACTCTCCCCTTTCATTGCTATGCATCACCTAGATAGATCTTGCGTGATCGTAGGAATTTTTTTGAAATTACTGCGTTCCCCAACAGGACAGGCAGGTGGGGTCGCGGCAGGGTCAGAGGTGGGCAGGCTGGCAGCAGAGTTGTGCAACTATCAGGTGGGCGGGGGTTGGGCGGGCGGAAGCAAAGAGAAGGCAGTTGGGCAGTTGACGTGCGACCGCCAATTTTACATCTCCTATAGGTGGAAATTTTTCATCTCCAAGTGTTGTATTTTACATCTTCTGAAGGTGGAGATGTATTTTTTTTGCATATACATCATCTGTTGGAGCAGGGCTTTTGGGCTTCGGAGATGCAAAAGTTCGTTATTTTTGTATCTACATCATCTATTGGATATGCTCTAAGTAAGTTACCGACCATGGGGCTATCGGTCAATTGACGGGCGCGTGTGATGATGCCCATTAGGAGCCATGAAAATGCTTAGTTGGAACTGTCGAGGGCTGGGTCGGGCTAAAAAAATTCAAGAATTATTGTGACTCAATAATTCTTGCAGACCCAACATTATATTTCTCTCTGAAACAAGGCAAAATAAAGAATATGTTGGGAGTTTGCGGTATCGTTTGGGCATGAAAAATGTGTTGTTTTGGTTAAAGGTAAAGGTGGTGGCTTAGCGGTGTTTTGGGATGAGTGTTTCCGTGTGGAGTTAAACAAATTTGGTGACCACTTCATTTTGACATGTATATTTGTAATACTAATGGATCAAAGTGGAGATGCATTTTTGTTTATAGGGAACCGAACGGGAGACAAAGGTATGTCTTGTGGGATCTATTGAGATGGGTAAAATCTCTTGGTTTTGGCCCTTGGTTTTTGGTGGGTGAATTTAATGAAGCTATGTGGCAGCATGATCATTTTTCACGTAACAAGAGATCTCCTAAGCTCATGGCTAACTTCCGGGAGCTTCTTTTTGAGTGCAACTTATTTGACATGGGCTTTCAAGGTGTGCCTTGGATATACGATAAAGCAGGAATGCAACTGAAATGTGAATGTGCGCCTTGATCGTGCAGTGGCGTGTCCTCATTGGTCTTCTATTTATCCTCATTGGAAGGTTTCACATATTATATCCTCCAGGTCAGATCAATATCCTTTGTATATTCAAATATTGGGTGATCGGCATAATGTCCTTTTAACAAGCATTTTAGATATGAATCATATTGGGAGAGGGAAAGTCTAGTTTTGGATGAACAAGTTAAAGCTTGTTGGAATAAAAGTATGCAAGATATGGATTTGGTGGATGTGGCGAGTAATCTGGATAATGAAATATTTGCATTCCCAAGTCGGGCTCATATTGGTTATTGCCCAAAACAACTTGATGCTGCTCGCAAAAGATTAAATGTTCTATTCAAAAGAAGTGATAAGGCGACTATTATGGAGAGAAAGAAAATTCTAGTGGAGATGGATGAGCTTCTTATTAAGGAAGAAATCATGTGGAAACAAATGACCTGTATTGACCAAATTATTTTGGGGGATCGTAACGCAATCTTTTTTCCAGAGAAAGGCTTCTTGGAGGGCAAAGAAAAATAATATTTCTGCTCTCAAAAGGAGTGATGGGTCTCTTACCGACGGAAGAAATCAAAGGTATCACAAATTTGTTTTTTTACCAACTTTACATCTGTGACACTAATGTTCATTCCTATCGTATTATTCCGATTGTGAAACCTCTCTTCAATGATGATATGAATGCAGAGCTCTGCAAACCTTTTTCCGAGGAAGAGATTAGTGATGCTCTTTTCCAAATTGGTCCGTTAATGGCACCAGGTCCGGGTAGTTTTCCTTCTAGAATATTTTAGAGGAATTGGGGTTTAATAAAGGAGGATATTGTAAGGGCATTTCAGTAGTTCTTTATCTCAGGAGTGATGCCTGATGGTATCAACAACACTACCATTGTCCTTATCCCCAAAGTGAAGAATCCCCAGTCCATCAAAGATTTCAGACCGATCAGCCTGTGTAATATCATCTATAAAATTATGTTGAAGTGTCTGGTGAATAGACCGAGACCTCTCTTGGATGGTATAATCTCTCCCACTCAAAGTGCCTTTATTAAGGAAGGTTAATTTATGATAATGCGCTTATTGCTTTTGAATGTATTCATTCGCTCTACGTTAAAAGATCAACGTGCAGATTTTGGTGCATACAAGTTGTACCTAGCAAAAGCGTACGATAGAGTGGATTGGCATTTTTATTTAAAAAGTATGCTTAGGGCCTTTGGTTTTGCGCCAACTTGTATTAATTGGATTATGACCTGTGTTACATCAGTTAAATTTTAAGTTTGTTTTAATGGTCTGCCATTTGAACCTTTCTATCCATCTCATGGACTTAGGCAAGGGGATACGTTATCTCCCTATTTGTTCCTTTTCGTGGTTGAGGCCCTCTCTTTGTCATTAAGGAACGCATGTGATAAAGGAGCTCTTAAAGAGTTTCACTTGAACAGACAAGCTCTAGGCATTTCTCATATATTGTTTGCGAATGATAGCCTCTTGTGTTTCAAGGGGGGCATAGAGCAAGCCTTAATCATTAAAACTATTATGTTGGTTTATGAGGAGGGAATGGTTAGCTTCTGAGCCCCAATAAGTGTTCGGTTAAGTTTGGCAAAAAGTGCAGTGTGGAAGATTAGGTGGCCACGATCGTTATTCTTAAAATCACTGTAGAAGGTTTTGAGGATAAGTACCTTGGGTTATCGGTGCTAGAGGGTAGAATGAAGGTTCATAAATTCCAATCGACCAAAGATAAGGCTTTAAAAAGATCGTTAGATTGGATTGAAAAGTATGCCTCTAGTGGTATAAAGGAAACTCAAATCAAGGCAGTGTTGCAAGCACTTCCAGTGTACGTCATGGGAATTTTAAAATTTCCAGCCTCTCTATGTGAGAAGGTAGCCTCATTATGTCAGAAGTCTCATTGGTTAGCTCGGGATAACTCACAAGATAAAAAGGAGAGGGCGACATGGGGTTCCATGATCTCGGGTTATTTAACCAAGCGCTTTTGGCTAAACAGGCTTGGCGGTTATTGGTGTAGCTGGATTTGTTATGTGCTAATGTATTGAAGGCAAAGTATTATCCCGATGGTCACACCCTAGATACAGTCTCCCTGCAGTCCAAGTCGGTGAATTGGCAAGGTATTATGCATGATGTGGAACTGCTAAAAAAAGGGGTCATCTGGAGAATGTTCGATTGTAAGAATATAAACATATGGAGAGACAATTGGTTACCAAGAAAGTCGGGCCTAAAAGTTATAGCAAAAAAGAATCGAACTAGACTGAAATGGGTGTCTGAATTATTCATGAGCAGGACAAGAAGATGGGATGAATATTTGATTAGGCACTTGTTCTATCACCATGATGCTGAGGAAATCCTAAAATTACGTATTCAGTCCGTGGGAGAGGGTGGTCTAATTGCTTGACACTATGAGAAAATGGTATGTTTTCGGTTAAAAGAGCGTACAGAATGGCTTTAAATCTCAAGAATTGTAAGGGTGAGACAGGATTGCGCAGGACTATCGTTAATGAGGAAAGGACTACATGGGATGTTATTTGGAAGGCCAAAGTTTTGTAAGAAAAATAGAATTTTTGCCTGGCGAGCCACGTCCAACAGTTTCGTGGTCCAGGTAACTAGAGTTGCACATCACCAAACGTTGTCAGGTTTATGCTCTATATATGGTGTTGAGGATGAGAATGGTTTCCATGCCCTTGTGACTTGCCCTAAGGTGTTGCTTTGTCTTTCGCCTTGGGAGAACTGTGGAATATTCCGTGAGAGGAGTTTTATAGATTTATGGGTTCGGATTGCGGGATTGGTACTTAATTTTGCTAGACCAGCTGGGGTCACCGGTTCGTAAGCAAGTTTTATTCATGTTCTAGAGAGCTTGGCATCCGAGGAACGATTTGATTTTTAGAAGGGGGAAAGAATCTTTGTATGCCTCTATTATTTTTGTGAAAAATTATTGGAAAACCTTCTTGTCAACCAATGCCTATGTGTAGGTGGATTTAAGCAACAAATGTAAGAGCATCTCCAGACGCGCCCCCAACAGACCCCCAGGGCGACTTTTTTCGCGTCGGCGCCGAAAAAAAAACCCAGACGCGCCCCAAGACGCCAAAATCCGCCGGCTCGGCCCGTTTTTGGGCCCGGTGATCCCAGGCC
>LT934120.1:4682474-4695119 GCA_900231445.1 Triticum turgidum subsp. durum | reverse complement strand
AAAGGTGAATACGTTGGGAGGCAACACTATAAGCCCCTATCTTTCTCAGTGTCCGATTAAAACTCCATAACCATTAGAATTGCGTGAGTGTTAGCAATTGTGGAAGACTATATGATAGTTGAGTATGTGAAGTTTGCTAAATCAAAGCTCTGACATAGACCCTTCCTGAAAATAAGATGAAATTGCAATTGTTTGATGACTGAGAATATAGTTTGCTAGTTTTCAAGAAAGTTTATGGTCTATGCTTTAACATGTGAATTGCTTGTTACTTGTTCATGAGAAGTTTTATGAGATGAACTACTGTTATGACATATAATCATGCTAGAAAAGGTGATTGAAATTATCATTGATCAAACTTGTGCACCTGCTAGCATTCACACTTCATAAATTCTTTCTTTTATCATTTACCTACTTGAGGACGAGCAGGAATTAAGCTTGGGGATGCTGATACGTCTCCAACGTATCTATAATTTATGAAGCATTCATGCAATATTATTATGTGTTTTGAATGATTACGGGCTTTATTATACACTTTTATATTACTTTTGGGACTAACCTATTAACTGGAGGCCCAGCCCATATTGCTTTTTTATTGCCTGTTTCAGTATTTCGAAGAAAAGGAATATCAAACGGAGTCCAAACGGAATGAAACCTTCGGGAGCGTGATTTTTGCAAAGGATATGATCCGGGAGACTTGGAATTCAAGCCAGGGGAGGTTTGAGGAAGCCAGGAGATAGGAGGTCGCGCCCACCCCCTGGGCGCGCCCCCTGTCTCCTGGGCCCCTCGAGGCTCCCCCGACCGACTTCTTTCGCCTATATAAGTCCACGTACACTAAAAACATCGAAAACGAAGATAGATCGGGAGTTCCGCTGCCGCAAGCCTCTGTAGCCACCAAAATCTCTCGGGAGCCCGTTTCGGCACCCTGCCAGAGGGGGAACCCATCACTGGTGGCCATCTTCATCATCCTGACGCTCTCCATGACGAGGAGGGAGTAGTTCACCCTCGGGGCTGAGGGTATGTACCAGTAGCTATGTGTTTGATCTCTCTCTCTCTCTCGTGTTCTCTCTATTACACGATCTTGATGTATCGCGAGCTTTGCTATTATAGTTGGATCTTATGATGTTTCTCCCCCCTCTACTCTCTTGTGATGAATTGACTTTTCCCTTTGAAGTTATCTTGTCGGATTGAGTCTTTAAGGATTTGAGAACACTTGATGTATGTCTTGCCGTGTTTATCTGTGGTGATAATGGGATATTCACGTGATCCACTAGATGTATGTTTTGGTGATCAACTTGCGGGTTCCGCCCATGAACCTATGCATAGGGGTTGGCACATGTTTTCATCTTGACTCTTCGGTAGAAACTTTGGGGCACTCTTTGAAGTACTTTGTGTTGGTTGAGTAGATGAATCTAAGATTTTGTGATGCATATCATATAATCATGCCCACGGATACTTGAGGTGACAATGGAGTATCTAGGTGACATTAGGGTTTTGGTTGATTTGTGTCTTAAGGTGTTATTCTAGTACGAACTCTTGAATAGATCGATCCGAAAGAATAATTTTGAGGTGGTTTCGTACCCTACCATAATCTCTTCGTTTGTTCTCCGCTATTAGTGGCTTTGGAGTGACTCTTTGTTGCATGTTGAGGGATAGTTATATGATCCAGTTATGTTATTATTGTTGAGAGAACTTGCACTAGTGAAAGTATGAACCCTATGCCTTGTTTCCTACCATTGCAATATCGTTTACGCTCACTTCTATCATTAGTTACCTTTCTGTTTTTATATTTTCAGATTACAAATACCTATATCTACCATCCATATTGCACTTGTATCACCATCTCTTCGCCGAACTAGTGCACCTATACAATTTACCATTGTATTGGGTGTGTTGGGGACACAAGAGACTCTTTGTTATTTGGTTGCAGGGTTGCTTGAGAGAGACCATCTTCATCCTACGCCTCCCACGGATTGTTAAACCTTAGGTCATCCACTTGAGGGAAATCTGCTACTGTCCTACAAACCTTTGCACTTGGAGGCCCAACAACGTCTACAAGAAGAAGGTTGTGCAGTAGACATCAAGCTCTTTTCTGGCGCCGTTGCCGGGGAGGTGAGTGCTTGAAGGTATATCTTTAGATCTTGCAATCGAATCTTTTTGTTACTTCTTTTATCACTAGTTTAGTTTATAAAATAAAACTACAAAAAAATGGAATTGAGTTTGCCTCATACGCTTCATCTTTTTAATATCTTTCGTGAGTATAATGAAAAGTAAAGTTGTGCTCAAGTGCTAGAAGAAGAATGCATTAGAATGTTTGGTACTAGATCTTTGTATGATGAGCATGATTGCAATGTTGTTATTATGAATTCCTTGAATATAAATGATTCTAATGATATGCAAAGCCACAAGCTTGGGGAAGCTATGTTTGATGAATATGATATTTTTTGTCCCCCAAGTTTTGATATGCAAAGTTGTTATGATGAAAGCATGCCTCCTATTTATGATGATTATATTGATGAAAGTGGGTTTGGAAGAGTGTCAACTTTAGGAAGTGGTGATCCCACTATTTTGAAGGATGTTGAATCTTATTGTGATGAATATGAAAGTGGATTTGGAAGAGTGTCAATTTTATTTAGTGATGATTCCACTATTTTGGAAGAGGTTCCAATTGATTATGAGAAGAAAGTTGCTATCTATGATGATTATTGTGATGACTTGTATGCTATTAAGAATAATGATAACCATGAAACTTGCCATCATGATTTTAGTTCTCAATTGGATTATGCCTCACATGATAATTATTTTGTTGAGTTTGCTCCCACACTACTATTCATGAGAAGAAATCTGCTTATGTGGAGAGTAGTAAATTTTCTATGCTTGTAGATCATGAAAAGAATGCTTTATGTGCTGGTTATATTGTTGAATTCATTCATGATGCTACTGAAAATTATTACGAGGGAGGAACACATGCTTTTAGGAATTGCAATAATATCAAGTTTCCTCTCTATGTGTTGAAAATTTTGAAACTACGCTTGTTTTACCTTCCTATGCTAGTTGATTATTGTTTCCATAAGTTATTTGCTCACAAAATTCCTATGCATAGAGAGTGGGTTAGACTTAAATGTGCTAGTCATATACTTCATGATGCTCCCGATATGTTTCAATTCGTATCTTTTATGTGAGCATCATTGTCATCATCATGCCTAGCTAAAAGGCATTAAAGAAAAGCGCTGTTGGGAGACAACTCAATATTTATACTTATTGTTTTTGTGTGTTAACATTATTATGCTACTATAGTAATCATGTTTTATAGCTTTTGTTTCAATAAAGTGCCAAGTAAGACCTTTAGGATATCTTACGGTGATAGTTGTGTTGATCCTGCTGAGAATCTGAAACTTTTGCATCCAATAAATTAGTTTTGATAATTCACAGAATCGAGATTTTGATCTGATTCTTTTTGCTCTGGATTGATACAAAAATTTAGTAGGACTTCCTAATTTGGTAGAAGTTTTGGAGTTCCAGAAGTATACGTTTGGTACAGATTACTACAGACTGTTCTATTTTTGACAGATTCTGTTTTCTATGTGTTGTTTGCTTATTTTGACGAGTCTACGAGTAGTATCGGAGGGTATGAACCATAGAAAAGTTGGAATACAGTAGTTATTACACCCATATGAATTTAGAATGTTTTCATTACAGTACCTAAGTGGTGGTTTTATTTTCTTATACTAACGGAGCTTACGAGTTTTCTGTTAAGTTTTGTTTTGTGAAGTTTTCAAGTTTTGGGTAAAGATTCGATGGACTATGGAATAAGGAGTGGCAAGAGCCTAAGCTTGGGGATGACCAAGGCACCCCAAGGTAATATTCAAGGACAACCAAGAGCCTAAGCTTGAGGATGCCCCGGATGGCATCCCCTCTTTCATCTTCGTTTATCGGTAACTTTACTTGGAGCTATATTTTTATTCACCACATGATATGTGTTTCACTTGGAGCGTCATTTTATTTGTTAGTATTTGCTTTCTGTTATTTAGATTAATGTTTTGCATCTTTATTTTCAATAAAAATGTCAAGGATAGCCTTTACCATGCTTATTTTGCTAGTATACATGTTGCTGTTTGAAAACAGAAAGTTTACCGCTGTTGCAAAAATTCCCTAGAAAAGTCAGAGAATGATATAATGTTGAAACGTTTTGCATATTGAGCTCTGATAAATCTTCTACAGCGTAGTATTTTTCTCATAATTTTTGAAGTTAGGGAAGTATGATGAATCTTGCATTCTTTACAGACTATACTGTTTTGGCAGATTGCTCTTATGGTTGCACTGTTTGCATATGTTTGTTTGTTTAATGATTATATTTGAGGATAGGAGTGTTAAATATGCAGAGGCATTTAGTATTCAATGTTGAATAATAATCTTAGGGATTTTTTACAGTAGAAAATGATAAGGTTTTGCATTGGTTTATACTAACCTATCTCACGAGTTCTTGTTGAGTTTGGTGTGGATAAAGCTTTTGATAAAAAGAGAAACCATGATATGAGAGGAATTAAGGAGACACAAAAGTTCAAGCTTGAGGATGACCAAGGCACCCCAAGATAATATTTCAAGAAGTCTCAAGCATCTAAGCTCGGGATGCCCTGGTAGGCATCCCACCTTTCTTCTTCAACAATCATCGGTTAGTATCGGTTGAGCCTAAGTTTTTGCTTCTTCACATGAGTTGTGCTTTCCTTGCATTATAAATTTATATTGCTTTGCTTGCTGCTTGAATAAAGTACTTAAGATATGAAATTCTTTAATGATAGAGAGTCTTCGTATAGTTACATAATTATTTAGCTACTCATTGATCTTCACTTATATATTTTTGGAGTGATTTGTCATTTACTCGTGTGCTTCACTTATATCCTATGAGTAAATGGTTGAATGAGTTGAATGTCATAAATCTGAAATTATACATGTCTCATTTGCTTATCCCATGGAGAGTAATGACTTCACATCTAAGAAGTAGAGGCTGTAAATTTATTGAATGTTAGCAAGCATTGTATTGGTCATTTGAACAATTCATGAAAGAATATTGGAGGAAGAGAGATTTCACATATAAATATATTATCTTAGACATCTTCTATAGTTGTGAGCACTCATTAAGTATGACATGCTAAAGAGTTGATGTTGGACAAGGAAGACAACGTAATGGGTTATGTTTTCTCACATCTCAGTTAAAGTATATTGTCATGGATCATTCAAACATGTTGAGATTGCCTTTCCCCCTCATGATAGCCAAAATTCCTTGCACCATGTAGAGATACTACTTGTGCTTCCAAATATCCTTAAACACAGTTTTTGCCATGAGAGTCCACCATACCTACCTATGGATTGAGTAAGATCCTTCAAGTAAGTTGTCATCGGTGCATGCAATAAAAATTGCTCTCTAAATATGTATGATCTATTAGTGTGAAGAAAATAAGCTTTATACGATCTTGTTATGGAAGCAATAAAAGCGACGGACTCCATAATAAAGGTCCATATACTAGTGGCAATATAAAGTGACGTTCTTTTGCATTAAGATTTTGTGCATCCAACCATAAAAGCGCATGACAACCTCTACTTCCCTCTACGAAGGGCCTATCTTTTACTTTATACAAGAGTCAAGGTGATCTTCACCTTTCCCTTTTTCATTTTATCCTTTGGCAAGCACCTCGTGTTGAAAAGATCCTGATATATATATCCAATTGGATGTAAGTTATCATGAACTATTATTGTTGACATCACCCAAAGGTGAATACGTTGGGAGGCAAAATTATAAGCCCCTATCTTTCTCAGTGTCCGATTAAAACTCCATAACCATAAGTATTGCGTGAGTGTTTGCAATTGTAGAAGACTATATGATAGTTGAGTATGTGGAGTTTGCTAAATCAAAGCTCTGACATAGACCCTTCCTGAAAATAAGATGAATTGCAATTGTTTGATGACTAAGAATGAGTTTGCTAGTTTTCAAGAAAGTTTATGGTCTATGCTTTAACATGTGAATTGCTTGTTACTTGTTCGTGAGAAGTTTTATGAGATGAACTACTGTTATGACATATAATCATGCTAGAAAAGGTGACTGAAATTATCATTGATCAAATTTGTGCACCTGCTAGCATTCACACTTCATAAATTCTTTCTTTTATCATTTACCTACTCGAGGACGAGCAGCAATTAAGCTTGGGGATGCTGATACGTCTCCAACGTATCTAAAATTTATGAAGCATTCCTACTATTTTATTATCTGTTTTGAATGAGTACGGGCTTTATTATACACTTTTATATTACTTTTGGGACTAACCTATTAACCGGAGGCCCAGCCCATATTGTTGTTTTATTGCCTGTTTCAATATTTCGAAGAAAAGGAATATCAAACGGAGTCCAAACGGAATGAAACCTTCGGGAGCGTGATTTTTGGAACGAACATGATCTGGGAGACTTGGAGTACAAGCCAGGGAAGCTTCGAGGAGGCCAGGATATAGGAGGGCGCGCCCACCCCCTCTGGGCGCGCCCCCTATCTTGTGGGCCCCTCGAGGCTCCCCCAACCGACTTCTTTCCCCTATATATTCCCATATACCCTAAAACCATCGAATACGAAGATAGATCGGGAGTTCCGCTGCCGCAAGCCTCTGTAGCCACCAAAAACCTCTCGGGAGCCCGTTCTGGCACCCTGCCGGAGGGGTAACCCGTCACCGGTGGCCATCTTCATCATCCCGGCGCTCTCCATGACGAGGACGGAGTAGTTCACCCTCGGGGCTGAGGGTATGTACCAGTAGTTATGTGTTTGATCTCTCTCTCTCTCTCATGTTCTCTCTATGGCACGATCTTGATGTATCGCGAGCTTTGCTATTATAGTTGGATCTTATGATGTTTCTCCCCCTCTACTCTCTTGTGATGAATTGAGTTTTCCCCTTGAAGTTATCTTATCGGATTGAGTCTTTGAGGATTTGAGAACACTTGATGTATGGATTGTCGTGCTTATCTGTGGTGACAATGGGATATCACGTGATCCACTTGATGTATGTTTTGGTGATTAACTTGCGGGTTCCTCCCATGAACCTATGCATAGGGGTTGGCACATGTTTTCGCCTTGACTCTTCGGTAGAAACTTTGGGGCACTCTTTGAAGTACTTTGTGTTGGTTGAATAGATGAATCTGAGATTGTGTGATGCATATCGTATATTCAGGCCCACAGATACTTGAGGTGACAATGGAGTATCTAGGTGACATTAGGGTTTTGGTTGATTTGTGTCTTAAGGTGTTATTCTAGTACGAACTCTTGAATAGATCGATCCGAAAGAATAACTTTGAGGTGGTTTCGTACCCTACCATAATCTCTTCGTTTGTTCTCCTCTATTAGTGGCTTTGGAGTGACTCTTTGTTGCATGTTGAGGGATAGTTATATGATCCAGTTATGTTATTATTGTTGAGAGAACTTGCACTAGTGAAAGTATGAACCCTATGCCTTGTTTCCTACCATTGCAATATCGTTTACGCTCACTTTTATCATTTGTTACCTTTCTGTTTTTATATTTTCAGATTACAAATACCTATATCTACCATCCATATTGCACTTGTATCACCATCTCTTCGCCAAACTAGTGCACCTATACAATTTACCATTGTATTGGGTGTGTTGGGGACACAAGAGACTCTTTGTTATTTGGTTGCAGGGTTGCTTGAGAGAGACCATCTTCATCCTACGCCTCCCACGGATTGATAAACCTTAGGTCATCCACTTGTGGGAAATTTGCTACTGTCCTACAAACCTCTGCACTTGGAGGCCCAACAACGTCTACAAGAAGAACGTTGTGTAGTAGACATCAAGCATCTTGATCTATCTTTATAGATCTTGATGCCCCATTATGTAAGCAGCTTCACCGAGGTCTTTCTTTGAAAAACTCTTATTCAAGTATCCTTTATGCTATCCAGAAATTCTATATCATTTCCAATCAACAATATGTTATCCACATATAATATTAGAAATGCTACAGAGCTCCCACTCACTTTCTTGTAAATACAGGCTTCTCCAAAAGTCTATATAAAACCTTATACTTTGATCACACTATCAAAGTGTTTATTCCAACTCCGAGAGGCTTGCACCAGTCCATAAATGGATCGCTGGAGCTTGCACACTTTGTTAGTACCTTTAGGATTGACAAAACCTTCTGGTTGTATCATATTCAACTCTTCATTAAGAAATATCCATTTAAGGAATGTAGTTTTGACATCCATTTGCCAGATTTCATAAAATATGGCAACTGCTAACATGATTCGGACGGATTTAAGCATCGCTACAGTTGAGAAAATCTCAATGTAGTCAACACCTTGAACTTGTCGAAATACCTTTTTGCGACAAGTCGAGCTTTGTAGATAGTAACACTACTATCAGTGTCCATCTTCCACTTGAAGATCCATTTATTTAATATGGCTTGCCGACCATCGGGCAAGTCCACCAAAGTCCACACTTTGTTCTCATACATGGATCCCATCTTAGATTTCATGGCCTCAAACCATTTCGCAGAATCTGGGCTCATCATCACTTCCTCATAGTTTGTAGGTTCATCATGGTCTAGTAACATGACTTCCAGAATAGGATTACCATACCACTCTGGTGCGGACCATACTCTGGAAGACCTACGAGGTTCTGTAGTAACTTGATCTGAAGTTTCATGATTATCATCATTAACTTCCTCACTAATTGGTGTAGGAATCACTGGAACTGATTTCTGTGATGAACTACTTTCCAATAAGGGATAAGGTACAATTACCTCATCAAGTTCTACTTTCCTCCCACTCACTTCTTTCGAGAGAAACTCCTTCTCTAGAAAGGATCCATTCTTAGCAACAAAGATTTTGCCTTCGGATCTGTGATAGAAGGTGTACCCAATAGTTTCCTTTGGGTATCCTATGAAGATGCACTTCTCCAATTTGGGTTCGAGCTTATCAGTTTGAAGATTTTTCACATAAGCATCGCAGCCCCAAACTTTAAGAAACGACAACATTGGTTTCTTGCCAAACCACAGTTCATAAGGCGTCGTCTCAATTGATTTCGATGGTGCCCTGTTTAACGTGAATGCAGCTGTCTCTAATGCATAACCCCAAAACGATAGTGGTAAATCGGTAAGAGACATCATAGATCGCACCATATCCAATAAAGTGCGGTTACGTTGTTCGGACACACCATTACGCTGTGGTGTTCCAGGTGGCGTGAGCTGTGAAACTATTCCACATTGTTTTTAAGTGAAGGCCAAACTCGTAACTCAAATATTCTCCTCCACGATCAGATCGTAGAAACTTTATTTTCTTGTTACGATGATTCTCCACTTCACTCTAAACTTGTTTGAACTTTTCAAATGTTTCAGACTTGTGTTTCATTAAGTAGATATACCCATATCTGCTCAAATCATCTGTGAAGGTCAGAAAATAACGATACCCGCCACGAGCATCAACACTCATTGGACTGCATACATCGGTATGTATTATTTCCAATAAGTCACTAGATCGTTCCATTGTTCCGGAGAACGGAGTTTTAGTCATCTTGCCCATAAGGCACGGTTCGCAAGTAGCAAATGATTCATAATCAAGTGATTCCCAAAGTCCATCAGCATGGAGTTTCTTCATGCGCTTTACACCGATATGACCCAAACGGCAGTGCCCCAAATAAGTTGCATTATCATTATCAACTTTGCATCTTCTGGCATCAATACTATGAATATGTGTATTACCACGATCGAAATTCAATAAACCATCAACATTGGGTGTCTGACCATAGAAGGTTTTATTCATGTGAACAGAACAATTATTCTTTGACTTTAAATGAATAATTATATTGCAATAAAAATGATCAAATCATAATCATGCTCAACGCAAATGCCAAATAACATTTATTTAGGTTCAACACTAATCCCGAAAGTATATAGAGAGTGTGCGATGATGATCATATCAATCTTGGAACTACTTCCAACACACATCATCACTTCACCATTAACTAGTCTCTGTTCATTCTGCAACTCCTGTTTTGAGTTACTAATTTTCAACTGAACCGGTATCAAATACCCAGGGGTTGCTATGAACACTAGTAAAGTACACATCAATAATTTCTATATCAAATATACCTTTGTTCACTTTGCCATCCTTCTTATCCGGCAAATATTTGGGGTAGTTCCGCTTCCAGTGACCATTTCCTTTGCAGTAGAAGCACTCAGTTTCAAGCTTAGGTCCAGCTTTGGGCTTCTTCATGGGAGTGACAACTTGCTTGCTATTCTTATTGAAGTTCCCTTTCTTTCCCTTGCCCTTTTACTTGAAACTAGTGGTCTTGTCAACCATCAACACTTGATGCTCTTTTCTTGATTTCTACCTCCGCCGATTTTAGCATCATAAAGAGCTCGGGAATCATTTTCATCATCCCTTGCATATTATTGTTCATCATGTTCTAGTAACTTGGTGATAGTGACTAGAGAACTCTTTCAATCTCTATCTTATCTGGAAGATTAACTCCCACTTGATTCAAGCGATTGTAGTACTCAAACATTCTGAGCACATGCTCACTAGCTGAGCTATTCTCCTCCATCTTGTAGGCAAAGTACTTTGTCAGAGGTCTCATACCTCTTAACATGGGCATGAGTCTAAAATACCAATTTCAACTCTTTGAACATCTCATATGCTCCATGGCATTCAAAACATCTTTGAAGCCCCGATTCTAAGCCGAAAAGCATGGTGCACTAAACTATCAAGTAGTCATCATATTAAGCTTGCCAAACGTTCATAACATCTGCTTATGCTCCTGCAATCGGTCTGTCACCTAGCGGTGCATCAAGGACATAATTCTTCTGTGCAGCAATGAGGATAATCCTCAAATCACGGACCTAGTCCGCATCATTGCTACTAACATATTTCAACTTTATTTTTCTCTAAGAACATATGAAAAAATAAACGGGGAGCTACAACGCAAGCTATTGATCTACAACATAGATATGCAAATGCTATCAGGACTAAGTTCATGATAAATTAAAGTTCAATTAATCATATTACTTAAGAACTCCCACTTAGATAGACATCCCTCTAGTCATCTAAATGATCACGTGATCCATATCAACTAAACCATGTCCAATCATCACGTGAGATGGAGTAGTTTTCAATTGTGAACATCACTATGTTGATCATATCTACTATATGATTCACGCTCGACCTTTCGGTCTTAGTGTTCCGAGGCCATATGTGCATATGATAAGCTCGTCAAGTTTAACCCGAGTATTCTTCATGTGCAAAAACTGGCTTGCACCTGTTGTATTTGAACGTAGAGCTTATCACACCCGATCATCACGTGGTGTCTCGGCACGACGAACTGTTGCAACGGTGCATACTCAGGGAGAACACTTATACCTTGAAATTTAGTGAGGGATCATCTTATAGTTCTACCGCCATACTAAGCAACATAAGATGCATAATAAGATAAACATCACATGCAATCAAAATATGTGACATGATATGGCCATCATCATCTTGTGCTCATGATCTCCATCACCGAAACATCGTCATGATCTCCATTGTCACCGGCGCAACACATTGATCTCCATCGTAGCATCGTTGTCGTCTTGCCAACTATTGTTACTACGACTATCGCTACCACTTAGTGATAAAGTAAAACAATTACATAGCGATTGCATTGCATACAGTAAAGCGACAACCATATGGCTCCTGCCAGTTGCCGATAACTTTGTTACAAAACATGATCATCTCATACAACAAATTATATCACATCATGTTTTGACCATATCACATCACAGCAAGCCCTACAAAAACAAGTTAGACGTCCTCTACTTTTTTGTTGTAAGTTTTACGTGGCTGCTACGGGCTTCTAGCAAGAACCGTTCTTACCTACGCATCAAAACCACAATGATTTTTCGTCAAGTGTGTTGTTTTAACCTTCAACAAGGACCAGGCGTAGTCAAACTCGATTCAAATAAAGTTGGAGAAACAGACACCCACTAGCCAGCTGTGTGCGAAGCACGTCGGTAGAACCAGTCTCATGAACGCGGTCATGTAATGTCGGTCTAGGCCGCTTCATCCAACAATACCGCCGAATAAAAGTATGACATGCCGGTAAGCAGTATGACTATTATCGCCCACAACTCTTTGTGTTCTACTCATGCACATAACATCTACACATAGACCTGGCTCGGATGCCACTGTTGGGGAACGCAGTAATTTCAATAAAATTCCTACGATCATGCAAGATCTATCTAGGTGATGCATAGCAACGAGAGGGGTGAGTGTTGTCTACGTACCCTTGTAGACCAAAAGCGGAAGCGTTATGACAATGCGGTTGATGTAGTCGTACGTCTTCACGATCCGACCGATCCTAGCACTGAAGGTACGGCACCTCCGCAATCTACACACGTTCAGCTCGGTGACGTCCCATGAACTCTAGATCCAGCTGAGGTCGAGGGAGAGTTTCCTCAGCACGACAGTGTGGTGACGGTGATGATGAAGTTACTGACGCAGGGCTTCGCCTAAGCACTACAACGATATGACCGAGGTGGAAATCTGTGAAGGGGGCACTGCACACGGCTAAACAATCAACTTTTGTGCCTATGGGGTGCCCCCTGGCCACGTATATAAAGGAGG